>CM051038.1:3324117-3344117 GCA_027627225.1 Congeria kusceri | reverse complement strand
GAGGAGGAGGAGGAAGAGAAGTAGTAGTAGTAGTAGTAGTAGTAGTAGTAGTAATAGTAGTAGTAGTAGTAGTAGTAGTAGTAGTAGTAGTAGTAGTAGTAGTAGTAGTAGTAGTAGAAGTAGTAGTAGTAGTAGTAGTAGTAGTAGTAGTAGTAGTAGTTTTAGTAGTAGTAGTAGTAGTAGTAGTAGTAGTAGTAGTAGTAGTAGTAGTAGTAGTAGAAGTAGTAGTTGTAGTAGTAGTAGTAGTAGTAGTAGTAGTAGTAGTAGTAGTAGTAGTAGTAGTAGTAGTAGTAGTAGTAGTAGTAGTAGTAGTAGTAGTAGTAGTAGTTGTAGTAGTAGTAGAAGTAATAGTAGACGTAGGAAGAGACATAGTAGTAGGACATAGTATCACATTATTAGGACATAGAATCACATAATTCGGGCATTGTATCACATCATTAGGACAGTCACTTAGTATCTCCTTGTTATAGATAATGGAATACACAAATAATATAGACTGTGGCACTAGGACGCTTGCACACATTTCCATACATTTCCGAGGCACGTCTGTACTACAATGTATTAGTAGTAATTGTAAAGGTAGTACGAGTGGTTCTGGTAGTAGTTGCAACATTCTCAGCAAAAGTTGTTATGACAGTAAAAGCAGTGACAGTTTTAAAAGATAAGTGGTGAGAATAGAGCGTTAACACGTCAACACTTGAAAACGACAAAAACTTAAGTGCAATTTTGCAGAGTAATTAGAGGCAACATCAAACATAGTATTGTCATAAAACATGATATTTGAATGTAAAGCGCAAAGTGAAGAGAAGTGTTCAATTTATTTATTTATAATTATTTAATTTTAGCCAATTCCAGAAAATATGTGCTGATTCCAATTTAGAAATTCGTTACACAGACATTTACATGTAACCAATCTTTTCACAATCTGTCTTAACAAACTATAAACTACAGAATGAAGATGGTGTTTGTTTGTATCAGTGTTTCCCCTGTTAACAGGGTCAAGTTCGTTGTGCGGCGCGCAGTTGTTTTGGTTTGGCGAATGGTAAGTTTAATTCCTTGATATACTGTATATTGATAAGATTATCGTACATGGTTCCAATACCTGATCGTTACATTTAATGTCGGTGCCCAACTACCACATTTTGCCGAATGTCATTGTTTCTTTGTTTTTGAAATGTCCAAAAATTTCGTGTACTGACTGAATTACTCTTTGGCCAGAAACATACACGATATTGAATGCACTTACAATTTGGAATTCAATTTTTTTTTTTATCTCGAATTCTCAATAGCATGGACGTTATTATTACCTGTGTTTATGTACACACACATTACAAGTATGATATATACACATTGCGCATGGAGACGTAACCATGTTCTAGATTAATAGTTTGAAAAGAAAAGAGGGCAAGGTTAAATCTAATTGTTAACCTATTGTTAACAATACGTCGGTTGTTATATATGTATTTGACACATTCGGTTCGTGTCTTTGAATGTAAAACATTCAACATATATAATATATTTAATATGTATTAAATATATTTCAGACTTTTATTAATATTGTGTTGTTCTTCGCAACACGATAGCCGGTGACACACACCCGTATCATACTTCAGGCTAATAATAATAATTATTATTATTATAAAATTGAAATCACATTAAACATGCTTAGAGGACAAATGTCTCGTCAAATGAAATAGTGAATTAAGCTGGTAACAGGTAATCAAACGTATTATCAATAACTGAATAATTGAACGCTTGAGTTACTGAATAGTTGAAACAAAAAGAAAAGAAAGGGCAAGTAACTTCTACGGCATAAAACGGAAGTAGTGCATTACTACTGGTCAAGGGCAGATAATAAGGACTAATGAAATACGCAATTATTGTACTAAAAGGGAGATACTATATCATAAGTATTGAGCATTGAATTCGCTTGTGAATATAACATTAAATTTGTATATTTGTACGCTTGCTGTTGATTTGTTTTTACATGTTAATTGCGTGCACGTATAGTCAATACTTTTGCAAATATTAGTTACCAAGTATAGTATAGTAGTACTATAAAATAGTGATTATGGCAGAAGGTGGAAAGTCTTATAGTTTGCGCATATCTACAGACGATTTGAGAAGCAAACACGATTTTATCGATGATGAGAGACAAAGAAAACGAGTATTTGGACTTGAACCGAGACAGAGACAAAGATGCTGAACTAGAAATGTTCGGAAAGCAGAGAGAAAAGCTTATTTTGGAGAGAGGGGTAAAAAAAAGACACCTACAATCACTGATGCAGGAGGATACGAACACGATGACCTGTTCAACGTGTCCATCGAAACACAGAAGCTGGATGAGAGATTGGAAGAGCTTAGAATGGATGGAGTTTCGCAGACATCTGCAGACAGACGTGCATCCAAAGAAATACAAAGTGGCATAGAACAAATGGATGACTTAGAGAGAAGTTTATGACTATTAGAAGAGCGTGTTTTGCAAGAAACAACGCCGAAACACATACATCAACATGAAGTTAGTAATGATAGACAATCACTCAAGATGAAGCAGGATATAGATAGTAAGGCACAAGAGATAGATCGACTGATGCCGTTATTAGAAGAGAAAGAAAGAATAATGAAGGTAAGAGAACTTGAATTTCAGAAACGAGAGGAAGAATTACAGGCTAAATTGTCCAAAAGTGAGTTTCTAATGGTTCGGTATGAGAATAGACTAGAACAGCTACAAGAAGGAACGTCACAGAGGTTTGAAGAAATGGAAATGCATATGAGAGAAAGAGAAGCAGAGCTGATTAAGCAAGAATCAAAACAAAGGGTAATTACTAACCATAGTCATTCGAAGGAAGAAATTTCAAATTATTGAAATAAGACAGAAACATATAAGATCTTGAATGGCAGAAGAGCGAACTCGCAAACAGCTATAGAGAACCACATGATTTGTCAAGAACTACTGAAACAGAGCCAAAAGATTTATCAAAATTAATTTATTGCCATTTTCTGGCAAGGAACCTGTTCCTAAACACGAAGCATCTTTTGAAGAATTCAAGCTTGAAAGTATTCAACATATTTACTCAGAGCAAGTATTAAAGCAAGCCTTACGCAAATCACTGAGAGATCAAGCTAGAAAATACATGCTACATATCGGCACGTACGCAACCGTGGAACAAATTATGCAGAATTCGGAAGAGAATTTCGGCAATGTAGCTAGCGAAGGCAGTATTTTGTCAAAGTTCTTACTTGCTGAACAGAAGCAGGAGGAATCAATCGTTGAATGGGGGCTAAGATTAGAAGAAATGCTTTTACAGATTTCAAGAAAGGCTAGAATGCCTGAAGCAGAAAGAAACGCTAAGTTGAAGACTAGATTCTGGAGAGGCCTAAAAGGTGAAGAATTACGTCAAGCGACACGAGTTCACTTTGAAAGCTCCATGACTTATGAAACGCTAAGAAACAAGGTGGGAGCAGAAGAATTTGAGATTCAGCTACAACGAGAAAGAAATGGCACACGACCGAAAACGACGAAGATAAACCAAGCGTGTGTGGATACGGAATTTAAACGTACATCTGACATGATAGAGACTCTCATGAAACAGATAGAAGCATTAGACAGGAAAGTTGAAGACATGAAATTAGGTCAGTCACCTACAGAAACGCTTGATAGAGACAGTTCCAAACCACAAAGAGGGTGGATACAGAACTTGGCGGGGTCGAGGATTTGGTTACCGCAACAGAAACAGAAACAGAGAAAACACGAATAGAACAGACAACCATGAAGGTCAGAATCCCAATCCTTTAAACTAGCCAATGTCTCCATTGCGGGCCAAATCGGGGACACTAATGCAGAAGACCCAAAACCAAGAAAATTACCCTTTTTAGAAAGATTGATTGGCCAATCAAATGAATCGAAAATCATGTTCAACGGTGTATTGACACCAGCATTAATTGACAGCGGTGCAATGATTACAACGGTGAGCCAAAGCTTTGCTGCACAGCTACAAGAAACACCACAAATACATGATTTAGAAGAACTTAAAAAATCGATCAAAGGGGCCAACGGGAATGAAATTCCTTATATTGGTTATATAGAAGCCGAAATAAAAAATACCCCACATTTCTGATCACACATATGATGTACCTACAGTGTCCGTCCACTGAAGTGAGAACCCTGACAAACGAAGCAAACACAAAACTCGTAAGCCCAAAAATGATGCTTCTAAGTGGTGCGATATTGAGCAGCCTGCCTTTAACTTAATAAAGTCGAAGTTAACTACAGCACCAGTGTTGGCATACGCTGACTACAATAAACCGTTCCGATTTCACACCGATGCCTCTGCTACCGGTCTTGGTGCGGTTTTATATCAGGAAGGCAGAGTTGTCGCATATGCAAGCCGGAGTCTGAAACTCTCCGAGCGCAACTATCACTCAAGTAAATTGGAATTTTTAGCCCTTAAGTGAACTATGAATGAAAAATTCTAAGACTACCTATGAGGCGTGCAATTTGAAGTTTTTACAGATAACAACCCCCTGACCTACGTTCAAAGTACAGCCAAACTTAACGCATGTGGTCAGAGATGGGTTGCCTTCCTTGCCAATTACAATTTTAAAATAAATTACCGTTCTGGCAAGCTCAACATTGAGGCCGATGCGCTCTCACGCCAAAGACCTCAGCAGACACTCAGTGACGAAAGTAACATATCGTCAGTTTACAATTCAGTGTAAACAAGTTGAACCGTGCGTGTTACAAGCTATATTAGGATCACCAACCCAACCAACGACTCAATTTAACCCACCGGATACAAACATATACGATGGGGCTCAGGTATTTGACGACAATGATTGGGTATCAGGTCAGAATGCAGATACCGCAATAACATCGTGAGCAAATGCCGTCTGTCGAGCAGATAAAACGTATGACGCCGACAACAAGATCATATCTGAGACATTTTAAGAAATTGTCTATTTCAAATGATATTCTGTATCATTCCGCCAATATCAAAGGGAGAAGATAAAACGAATTATCATTCCTGAATCAGGTCGTCGCTCTATGTTAAGAGAATTGCACCACGATCTAGGACATCAAGGTCGCGACCGCACACTTTCACTCTTAAAAGAGCGCTTTTATTGGCCAGGAATGGACAATGACGTATCCGACTGGATACATAAGTGCGAACGTTGTGTAAAAAGCAAAGTTCGGCCATCTCGCGCTACAGGGCTTGTAAATATGAGTTAATCATACCCCATATAACTGGTATGTATCGATTACTTGTCTTTAGAAATGTCCAAAGGTCGGTATGAGAACATATTAGTGATAACCGATCATTTCACTCGGTACTCACAGGCTATTTCGACCCGTAATAAAACGGCCCGAACCAGTGCTAAAGTGCTGATGGAAAATTTCTGTGTGCAATACGGCTTTCCTGAAAAACGCCATAGTGACAGGGGGCAACATTTTCTGCCACGAGTTATCCAAAGATTGTGTCGTATTGCTGGTATTAAACGCACCCGAACCACTGCGTACCACCCTCAAGGTTACGGACAATGTGACCCTCTTACAAATGTTACGGTCACTTGAACCTGATCGTAAGTCAGACTTGAAATCTGCTATTCCGTCTCTCGTTCACGCATACAACGTGACACGTCACGAAAGTACGGGATTCCCCATACACATTAATACTCGGCAGATCACCTAGATTAGCAATCATTGCAGTACTGGGTCTAAAACGCCAAAATATCGAAGGTTCGTCCCCTTGCCAATACATGAAAACGCTAGAAACGATCCTGAGAAATTCGTACAGTGTTGCAGATCGCCAAGCTCAAAATAAAGGTAATAAAGCAAAAGAGTATTATGACAAAACGGTCTAATACGCAAAACTTGAATGTAGAGATCCTGTATTACTACGTAACTACGGTTTGCGGGGTAAAAACAAAATTGCCGATGTCTGGGATTAACATCCCTAAGTGGTAATTTCGCAGCCAGACACCGACATACCTGTTTTTCGCATTCAACGCGAAGACGGGAAAGGCGACGCGAAAACAGTAAATCGGAAAAATTTACAGTTGATAAACAGTTTGTCGATATGTAGATCGTCTTCATCCGATCGAAACGGAGCCTAGTATCGGACCGACTAGATGTTCGAGATAGTCAAGACAACGCCGACGTCAAGACGTCAATGTCTGACAGTAGCGACACGTCTGACAGAGAGTCTGACAGAGAGTCAACAAACTCACCATACAGACCGCCGCACAACAGGAAACATGGAGAACCCGGAGGACTTCTTCGTAGATATACCAGGACGACACGCAGACCCGCGAGATTCACATCCGGCGAGTACATATTAGAACTCGACACGGCTACTGTACCGACCAGTGTGAGTTATTTGTGTAACTGACTATTTTGAGATGAAATTGATATATTCAACAGGTATGTTTCAGATGTATTTTTGTTCAGTGTATAATTATGCATTATAATTTCTTGAACATTAAAATATAGCATGTTTATTTTATAAATATCACTGATTATAGGATAATTTATATACCGTTTTTAATGTATTTTATAATACGGATGTATCATGTAATGTCATTCTATAAATATTAAACTATTATTCTGAATTACCTGTATATTGTTTGCTTAATGTGAACAAACATGGTTTTTTTATTATCTATAAATGTGTATTATATAATACAATTTAGTAAGATGTTATAATGAAAAGATGTCAAGGACGCCAACTTGTCGGGGAGGGGAAATACAGTCCATAAAATCAAGCATTATTATGGAATAAACAATAAAAATTTATGAACAATAATAATGCGTATTGTTGTTATTACAATCCCTGTTTCTCATAAATTAATTATTTTTAAATTAATACATATTGAGTAGTTGGTTACGTTTAGATCGTTAGGTTTTATATTTACAGTTATAGTTAGGCAATATTCGTTGATTAGAGACTGAGAATTCTTCAATGAACAAAACTAAACTTTTTTCTATTGACAATAACTAATTACTAACAATCACACAGATTAGATCCCCAGGCACTGATTGCGTTCACTCAACCAATCTAATCCATCACAATTTATCACGAAACTTCACATTCGTTCGTGACTTTGAATGTGAAACATTCAACATATATAATATATTTAATATTTATTAAATATATTTCAGGTAACTACTATTTTCTATTATTATATATTTTGCATGTATTAGATTTATGCATTGTCAAGTATTATATATGTATTATTTAAATATTTTAATTTAAATCTAATTGTTAAACTATTGTTAACAATCCGTCGTTGTTATATATGTATTTGGCACATTCGGTTCGTGACTTTGAAACATTCAACATATATTATATTTAATATTTATTAAATATATTTCAGACCTTTATTACTTTTGTGTTGTTCTTCTCAACACGATAGCCGGTGACCCACACCCGTATCATACTTAAATCGAACACCGGCAACACATATTAACGGGAGACAGACAGACAGACAGACAGACAGACAATTTATTCAGACTTATACAACAGTACATCGTCTTCATACATAAATATAAACATCATTTCTGTCACGTAAATAGGTATACAAAATAACATTATATACATAAAATATTCATTTCAGAATACAAATAAACACAATCGATGGCAACAACACTTAAGTTCTATCGAGGCGGTAATGAAATTTATCTAAACAGTATTATTTAGGATCGCACTTCTTATAACAAAAGCTTCTTTGATATATTTACATATATTAGAAATTACTGATTTGTCACATGAAACTAATAACTTGTGGTAATTATATACGGATGGGTTAATATAAAATATACTGTTAATATATTTTTTTCTTAAATCAGTGTAACAGCGGCATATACATATAAAATGGTATTCATCTTCTAAATCAAAGTCATTACAACATAAACAATAACGTTCATTTCGTGAGATGTTATTCTGAGCATATCTGCCGGTTTGGATTCTCAACGGGTGTGCAGAGACTCTTAATCTTACAAAAAATAAGCGCAGACGTCTAGGGAGTAAGTCTAAATATGCTTCATATTCCAAAGAGGTTTTAAAAACTTTATACATATCTAATACAGAACTGTTATTCATTTTACCATACCACTCTTGTTTAAAATTGTCAACAAGTCTACATTTGAACTCATTAATAAAACTATTTACTTGCACAACGCTTGGGTTTTCAAATACATAACCAAATCCATACTTATTTAACATTTTTTTGACATTCGAGACCCAATTTGTATAACATTTATTACAATCATTTAAAGCTTGTTTATAAACAATTTGCATTATGATATTTTTATTATTTATAATTTTAAACCAATATTTTAGAATTTTAACAAACCTGTTTACATACAAAGGATATCTACCTAATTCTCCATAAACAGCAACATTACCTGTATTTATTTTAACCTGTAGCAATCGTTTGCAAAATTTCAAATGTATGCGTTCAATATCATCTGACTTTTCGAAACCCCATACTTCTGAAGCATAATTTAATATAGAACCCACGAAAGAGTCAAACAACTGACAGAATATTTTTGGTTTTATGTCAAATTCATTGCATTTAAACAATAATATATTCATGGCCTTAAGGGCTTTACCAACCAAATGTTCCTGGTTTAATTTAAAACTTCCAGTATAATTCAACACTGTGCCTAAATAGTTAAAGTTATCAACCACTTCAATTTCATTGCCATTGCATGCCCATTTTTCATTTTCTTTTAATCCACCCCTTTTCCGAAATACCATTATTTTCGTTTTTACCGTGTTAACATTTAGCCCCCAAGAATTGCAATATAAATATAAGTTATCTAAATGTGATTGTACTTCAGCAGGAGACTTGCCTAAAATAGCCATGTCATCGGCAAATAATAGTACAATCAACACAATATCATCTATATTCAACCAGAGTTAATGTTATCTTGTAGGTAAAGTTCTAGATCTTCAACAAATAAAGAAAACAAAATCGGCGACATAACCTCCCCTTGCCTCAGTCCAACCGCATAACTAAAATAATCTGAATAAGATGTACATGATTTAACACGTGACTTAACATTCGCATACATATCCTTCACTAATCTAAGCAATTTGCCTTGTATACCAGACTTAAACATTTTTAACCATAATGCATTGCGGTATATACTATCAAAACATTTTAACATATCGACGAATATAACATACAAACGTTTATTTTCATTTAAATAATTTTGTACAATCGACATCAATATATAAGTAGCATCAACAGTTGAATAACCTTTCCTAAATCCGAACTGCGCGTCCGAAATAATATTGTTTTCATTGTAGAAAGTTTCAATGCGCTTATTTAAAATCGTGGTAAATAATTTTGAAAAGCAACTTACTAAAGTAATCCCTCTATAGTTATTTACATCATTAACATCACCTTTTTTATGCAAAGGGATTATAACCCCTTCTGTCCATTTATCGGGAAAGAAGCCCGATACAAAAATACCGTTAAACATATCGCACAAATGGTTAGATAAAATATCACTGCATTCAAGGAAATATTCGTTCAATATACAATCACTACCCGATGATTTATTTCGTTTTAAATGTTTTATTGCATAATTAACTTCTTCGACAGATATAGGTTTGTCAAGTTCAGGAAATACAGAATTTTCTAAGTTAAAATCATTATTTAAACAGAAATCTTCTGCTTCAGTATTACAAAAATCTGACATATTGCTACTAAGGTTTTCAAAAAACTTTGTAAATTCTTCTAGAGATATTTTATTTTTTTATGACGCTATTTTTTGATTTGAAAAACCGCCAAAAGTCCCTTGGTTTGTGTTTTCTTAGATTTTCAATCTCCAACAGGCTTTCTTCTTGCGTATTAAGTCCTTATAATACCTCTTACTTGTACATAAATGTTCTCTGTTTATATCTGTTTTACTCGAGTTAAAAATACGCAAAGCGTCATGGTACAAATTTCGTGCAGTATCGCACTCGTTATCAAACCATTCTGCATTCTTTATACAGCTATTTAAATTGAAAGTAGGGTTTGTTTTTTTAACACATATTTTAGAAAATAACGGGTCTGCAACACTGCGAATGGTTTCAGTAAATCTATTCAACACGTCATTAATTGACGTTCTACTTGAATAATCTATATGTTGTACAATAGTATTAAATACAGGTAACATAGAGATAATTCCTGAACGAAAATGCCCACATAACGCATCGTCCCATTTGTACTTAACGTCTGTGTAAGATACTCAGACGAGACATTATTACATAATAAGGAAAAATGTAACGGGGCGTGATCACTCCATTCGTTAAAATCATGCACGGTAAAATCAGATATACTTGAAAAGCTGCATTCGTTTGCCAACAAATAATCTATGACAGACGTACCGTTATTAGAATAAAAAGTTTGCTTACCGCTATTGCCTACTCTACCATTAACAATACGTAAACATGTGGATTTACATAAATCTAGTAATTTTACCCCATGGCTATTAAGTGTACTATCTACTGAGGCACCTGCAGTAAACTGATCACTTGCTGCTCTGGTACAGTGAATGTTTGTTTTCTTACGTAAACGCTACTGTCGATATGAATCAATAACTGAGGCGGTAAACGAGCAGCCAGTTATTTATTAAATAATGGACATGAGTTCGAACCCTGCTGGTGCAACATTTATTTTAAAGTTAAACAGTTAGTATATTTCTACACGATGCATGGGTATTATATTGTCCTTGATATTATTGTCATGCAATTGGTAAATTAAAAAACTTTGAATAAAAAAAACAAAAACAAATATACACACAAGAAATAAACAAAACAAAATGTACAAATAAACAAAAAATAACAACTATCACTTAATTGCAATTAAAAATAAAACTTTAATAAAATGTTTAAGACCAGCTTCGAACTCGGTTCTCCGACACCAAATTCTTTAGCGCAGACCATTTTTCTGTTGCTAATATTTTTCTGTGTATCAATATGAAAATTATCTGTGTAATGAATGTACCCCTATCAAATGGATCTTTGATGTCTCTGAGGTCGCTGTCTTATTGTACTGTTATGTACAATATCGAATGTAAATCAACAAATACTGAATTTATGTACCTGATATTTTTCGATTGATTCAACTATAAAGAATGTTCATTATGCAATGCAATAGTTTATGTATTAACATGCAAACATGACTTGGACAATTGCATGATCAGAAGTCATGATTCTATAACTATTTTATATAATCGGTCACCTTAATTCAAATTTAGCCTATTAAAATACACTTAATTATTAGTATAACTATACATTCGTACGCTCAACGTTTAATAGGTTCCTTATGAATCATTACAAACAAATAGTGAACATGAAACGATATTGCCTTGGCATGTTTGTTTTAAATGTTGTGTTAGGATATACAGAAAAGGCTAAATCACGGCGTTAACGTTACTCGTCTACAATCTACGTCTCAACCGGTAAAGATCGTTCATGCTGATATGTTATAACATGCAAGTAATTTTCTCTACCGTACACACAAATATAGAAATGTGTTACCTGAACACGTTATCTTGAGATATGCGAATCAGATCCACGTCCGGATGGAGCCAAGTCGGTAAAACACAATATGTATTTCGTGTCCATTTTACATATATGTAACACTCTGTTTAAACTTGTTTGTATCAACGACTATAGCACTATGTGTGTCCTTATTAATATAAGTTATTATTAATCAACAAAATCAACACAAAAATTTAAAATATTAAAAAGCGCAATACGTCTTATCTAGTTATGTAACACAATTTAATTATACTAAATTGCAGCTTTACTCAAACAACACCCAGGCCGCACTGTCACACCTAGACATGCGCGGGTAATGAAAATATATACTGTTAAAGTGCTATCCGACACGACATCGTCAGTACAGTGCTTGATTGGTCTGAGACGACACGTGATATAAATACTCTTTTTGGTTGGTCATATTATTATGCATTGTATTCGTGTCCATATGCGAACATATGTTAATAAACTAGCTTAACCCACATATGCGCATTTTGACGTGCATAGGTGAAAATATACGTCTTGAAAAATAGTACACACATGGAAAATTTATTAAATATGAGACTAAATGAACATCACACAAATAAGATTAGATCGTTGTCTTAAGTTAATACGGTATATTTTTTTTGAAACACGTAGGTCTCGTTTTTTAACAGTAAAATATGTATGTTATAATTATAAATATTGTTCACCGCGACGCTTTTCGCTGGCGCTGGATAACTAGTACTAGTAAAATTGATATGATTGAAATGTACATGAAATACCGCTAAGTGCATGCGCACTAGTGATAACCGCATTGTAGGATGGGAAAGTTTTCATTTAAGTGCTCGATTGTGTAGGCGTGAGTTCTAAGTCTGCTAGAACCGTGTCAAAAAACAAAGTTTTGGTATTTGGCATTGTATATATATATATACATATCTGATATGTATACGGTTCTAGCAAAATTCGAACTCACCACGCCCCACAACAAGGGTCTTATATTATAAAACATCCCGTAACTGGCGAATCTCTTAGTAGATTTATATACCAAGAAATACCGTCGATATGCCCCTTTTACTGAGTGAAACTATCAATACCAGATATAGCTTTAACATAAATAATTATGTTATTCTAAATAACCTTGCAAAGTATTGGTTTAATATAAATGTGTAGAGCCGCCCTTAATTTAGCACCACTGTTACGAAGAAAACGTGTAAGTCAAAAAGGTATTTTAATTGTCAAACTAATTAAAATGTGTGCAAAGTGTGCATGCACGGCATATCTGGAGGAACGCTCAAAGCAATCTTCTTCGTAATAATTGCAACCAACACATGCTTTATTTAAAACAGAAAGACTCGTGCATGACTGTAGACGTATTAGCCTTATAATCTTTCAATAGGCCAAATATTTCATTTTACAGTAACACTTTTTCATGAATGTTATATAGCATGTGGTATGCTTTCATTTTAAGGTAAATAAGGTAATACATGTCGGTCCCGCAGAGCACATAATTTTACAACGCTTGATGCAATACGATACCGTTGGAATGTAAACGGGTAAACGCAAAACAGTTAAAATGTCAAAAATTTATGACTGTTTAACAACAGTTCGGAATGTCGAATTTATCCTCATGCCAATAATGTGAACGATACGGATGATATTTTCAGTTTAGATGTGAATAGTGATGTTTAAATATTTATGGGGACAGTGAATGAGAGAGATAGACTATTGAAAATTATATAAAACAAACAACAACAACCAAATATAATTAAAATATACGAGCATTGAAGACTTTGTATGACATAGTATTATATAACTTCGACTGAGTGCATATCGTTTAAACTTTATTGTGTATATTATGGAAACATATTAACGGCGATAGTATTATTGTATTATGTATTATTGCACACTCTTAAAGTTCCTTCACGTTATTATATTGTATATTTATTTTATTGATTTTTTTTACAACAATGCAATGCAAGTTATTCAAAGATAATTGTTTAATATAAAGTGCAATTAAAAGGGCTTCAAATACATTTAGGTAAATGATGATAAATATAAAATATGTTGTGATGTAAAACGCTAAACCCTCCTTAACCTTTGAGACACAACTTGCTTAAGTGGATACTCTATTGATGTTCTAGAAACTAAATGTAATCGGTTCTATAATGAATTAAAAAATACATCAAGTCATCTTCTTCAAACCCACTAAAATATTTTGTATATACACGTGTATAATAGACAGCGTTGTTCTTCAATCATCTTAGTTATAGCTGCTGATCATGCTGAATTCACATATTGGAATACATTAAGGTCGCAACTACATGTGTTTATTAGTATACGTTTATTCCGCAAGGTAATTTGGCTTCATAGGGAAATATAACTTTTAACAGAACACCGACTTAAGTTTTAGTAAAACCTATGGCGACATAGATCATGGCATAAATGTGTAACTGTCAAACATGGATGCTTATATATATATATAATATCTTTCATGTAGAGCATGTTTACAATATAATTACAAATAGATTCTAGTTATTCAAATTATTCAGAAAAATGACGCTTTCAGTCAGCTATCAGTATTGATCTGTGTCTCATTACAACACAATGTGAACACACTACGTGTATTGTATTGTATTACTTTCTTCAACAGGTAAAATGAATTTTACTATGCATATACATGTATACACCGGAATAACGCATGATTAAGTTATATGTTACTGCTTCAAAGAATGAACGGCGCATACATTATACAAGGCAAATACATATGGTTTTAAAGAGACAAACTTGTTTAACGTTGCGTTTATACTGTAACATAAGTTTATAGAAATTTCATTGGCGCTCGGAAAGGGGACTTTTAGAACAGTCGCCTCTTTAAATGATTTTGCATTTTGTATTTTACAAATAACAGACCTAACACCGAGGGACACCTTTTCAAGAGTTACCAAAATGCCTATGAAATAAATGTTGTATTACTAAAAATAAAGGTATTACCTAGATATAGCTTACATTTAAACAATTGCAGCGGGCCTTAATATCCTGAATACAAATCTACTATTGCTTTTATTCAATTTAACGTGATGTTTTGTTATATATCTTGTACTAGCTTTGCATATGTTAAGAATATAGGTACATATACGTATTTACTTTGTAACGAACACAGCACGCGGCGTCACAAATTAAGAGAATAACGTATTGTGCGCAATATTCCTGTGCATAAAACAGCTAATCCGTACGTGCAGCAGTCAAAAATGTTTACTGTATGGATAAAATGTATATAATTTGTGAAAAACAGTCGCAAACATAGTATTTTCTTTCTTTTTTACATTATTAGCTAATTGGATCTTTATTTATATAGAATATACCGGTAAGCTAATAGATCAATCTGTTTAATTGCAGATTTCGCCGATTTAAAGACGATTTCATACACTGTGATACTAGTAACCATTTTTAGGTACTGACGCGTTCACTTAATACATTGTGTTACTAAAAAGACCTCTTTATCGACCGATACATGCCCCGCTGTGTTCGTTATTTTTTATAACAGTAATCACTGTTTATGGACCAAATCATTCAACTTTGCGTTCATATATTGTGAAAGTTGTAAAATTTAAGGACTGGCTCCTTCACAGTTGAGTGTGTACACTGTGATACTAATTTCAGCTGTTCAGTGACCGAAACCTTCAGTGTTGTTTTCGTACACTGTCACAGTGGTTAAAGTAACAGTTGTTAGAGACCAACTCCTTCACTGTTCATACACTGTGACATTATTATGCAGAATATGCATTTACCGAACATTTATAAAGCTTCTCAAAGGTTCTTAATATCTAATTTTGACATCCATCTACGGAATCTAATCAAAATAGACACCACTACTCAAATGGTCTTTGATTAAAAACTGCAGCCAATGTTGATTAAAAGTTATCATACGATAACAGTTTGCGGTATATGTTAGTACTTTTTCTGGTGAACGAATATAGTCTCGTTATTTTATCAGTTTATTGGTTGCCAGCAACAGGGTGCTTAAAGTATATATCATAGCTTTTCACCGTACACTTTCAATAACAAAAACGTCAGTTTTTCCCCAACAACATTATTATATGCATGCACACTATACATCATGTGGGACTTTCGTTCCGGTCACTAAGGGAAATAACTCGCACAACCTGACCTCTTAAACGACGATAGCACCGATGACTAAACTCGCGGCCCCTTAGCAAATATCTAATCACAGTCAGCCGCCTAACCCCTGCTGGGTGACAATTTATGGCTCTTTGGATCTGTCAAAAGCCGATTTGTAGGAGGTTTCTGATTCTCATAGCCTAGAGAGTTTGGATATACATTATATTAGAAAAAAATCGAGTGTTTTTTAGAGTTGAATTTTTTTTTTTTCTTCACCCGATTTAAAATAAAGCGGAGACGTATTATTATCATTTAATACATATGTGTATAGCGTGATTAATTTTAAATGCATAACTAATTATAAGTTGAAGCCAATTTACACTTTTTTCACAATAACATTGTAATAAATATAGGACAGTTTTAAATTTAAAAGAAAAAACGATGTAATAAAAAGATATTAATATGCCAGTTTTAATTGCAACGTATTATATTCGTTAATTCCAATTTTGTAAAAAACGGAATACTTAATGGCCGGATACATATATAATGGGCACTTATTTACTACTAAATTCAGATCTGATGTTGCTTGCATTTAAACTTCACATGCAGTCTATTACTACAACTTTTAACTGAAAATGCAGTTTCAATAATCATGTAACTAGATTATTACATAGGAAATGTGTCTGAACATATTAAAATCTAATATCCCGGATGCAAAAACGCAGATGCTTTTACTTATTAAACAATAATTAGATTTGCAAATACAGTTAGACCAGAGTTTGTTGATTGGTAGTTTCTTGGATCTACCGACCAGATTTTTTGACAATAATTACACACTTTTGTTATTTTACATCCAGTATGTCACTGTGTCACCAAACACATCCTGTGTATTACTATCATGGTGCGATACCAAGTCAAGAAAGGTAGGCCCACCGGGTGTCTCATCAGGTAAGATGTTTATATTGAAAGAAGGGCGAGTGTATTTAACTCAAAAAGAACCAAAATATTTTTTAAATATGACTTTTACAAACACATCACTAGATCGTTTAAAGATAATATTTTCCAAAACCATTGGAGCCTAGGCGATATATGTTTGCGTTTAAAATATAGTTATTATATTCTTGTCCTCTACATGTATTTTCCGTATACCCAGACGAATCAATTCGGCAAACTGAACCGGAGTGAAAGTTGGGTCTGTGGCTCTATTTGAGAAGCACGTGCACGTGTTGCTGTGACTTTTTTTACTTAACTTATATATCTGAACGTGAATCTGTAGCATTGTGTTGTTTTAATTATGATATAAAAATGACAATAAAATCCAAGACTGCGCAAAACGGCAGTAACATGTGTTCTCATAACAATGCTGAATTGTTGGTACATGGATGTGTTTTATTAGCGTAATATGAGATGTTTGATTAAAAACGTGTGCTTTATAACAATCAAATCATGATACAGTTATTTCGTTTTATTTTCGACGCGCAGATGTGCGGATGTTGCATCTGTGATCTTTGGATTTTAAAACAAAATTTTAAACACAAATAAAACACGATATGTTAAAATTCAAGGTATATAGGCAAATAATCGCTTTACACGTGCAATATTTGCTCGTAATAAATTGAAACAAAATGATTTTCATATGTAACCATGAAATGGAAAGTGTACTGCATAAGAGCGCCTTTTGTCCAATAGACTATAGTAATGCTAGTACATTTTACATTGAATTTTGAACAGAATTAAGTACAGCTGGTAAATAAATATAGTAATAAAGAAATCAGTTGTCTACAGTAGTTGTGAACAATTATTCAGATGTCGGAGTACTGTGTTTATCCTAACCTTGAATAAACCTTAGCGTGCTTTATTTTTTTTTAATTATTAGGAAGGGGTTGGAAAGCTTGTTCGACCTAATGTTAAACGTACCATTGAATTTACTTCTTGCAGCAATCCCAACTGCTGTTCCAAGAGTGGTGTATTGTTTGTTACGGATTACAAATGAGTACTTCTTGCAGCAATCCAAAATAGTACTCGTATATTGCCTTTAGATTATTTAAACTACAAGAAAAGAAACTTAATGTAATAAGGTACTGTGTCCATATAAAGTGGTCTACTATGACAATTAATATATCATACATGTATATAATTCACAGAAATGCGCACTAGCAAGGTGACTTTATTAAATGAAGTATAACTGTTTGTTATATATGTCATTACAACACAGTTGAATATTTGATTCTTAACATGCGCGGTTAGGTACGTTGTATCAACACTCATTTATTCCGTTATATGTAACTACATTTGACAAAACACAGAACTCGCTGTTTCAGATTCACATGTAGCCAGTAATTTAGCACATATTCTGAGGCGTCTTATTATGCCAGTTGAATCAAAATAACAAACGGAGATAATACGGTAAGATATTTCTAAATTTCGGAAATTGTATATACAATACCACACTGAAATGGATACTATAAGTCCCTACCTATGAATATGGTTTTGTGTAGAAGAGATCAAGCTACCTCAACAAGCCTCCACGAGGTCATAACGTGCCATATCGCTATCATTTCTCTTTTTGAGCACTCTAGAGTCCTGACCCAGAAGATGGTAAGTGTATAAATGGAAATGTATGAAACATCGGTATGTTAATATCCCATTCTAACTACAACATAATATTCCATTTTTCACCTATATAATTTTGTTTTATTGCAATAATATATTAATACCATCGTTAAGTAGAAAATACATACGGCATAATGTTTTTTTCTTGTTAAGTACACGTTCCAGAAGGATTCGAACACACACTTACACAATCTCGAACTTTAATGGATGATTTGCAACGCTTAACAACATTAACTGTTAAGATGCATGCATGTAGCGGTTCGTCATGTACATTTCTTTCATATCGAGTTTACTTAAACTACTAATTTTCCCGCGCCCGCGAAAAGTGTCACGGTGACAACTTTTATAATTAAAAAACAAACGCAATACATTTCGATTTGTTGATAAAACAGAGGCTTATATGTAAAGTAACAATTTAATAAATACTTAAACACATACGTTTATTTTTGAATATTATACCGTATAGGCAGTCGATACGTCCTTTTAATGTAATGAAATGTCATAAAGTATATTGCAGCTATTTGTTAAGTTTTAAGCTATGTTTTAACAAAATGACCGAGTCTATTCAGTATTACTGCTAGTTAAATTCATATATATTTTAGTCTCTAAGCCAGTCTGTACTTACTAATTAAATAATTAGACCAACATCCACAATTAATAGATGCATAAAGTTAGGTAGACAAGCGGCGATTGCAAATCAAATGCATAGGAGTCTAGTTTCCGTTCTATTTATACAAACACCGAGATACATTGATGATGAGAAGATCGGTCGTAATTCTGAAGCATTTGAACTCGGGGCCTGGGTAGTATGCAAGTTTCTATTCTGAAAATTTGGTGGTAGTAAAAACTATATAGCTCAAGTGATACACCATGAACAAAATAGACAGTTAATGAGATAGATAGTTAACATAACATTTTACAGATTTTCGATTTATATCTAGTTCTCTAGACAATAAGTTTCTTTATTATTTTGTTTTGAAACTCACAGTTGACCGTCCTTTTTATAAACAATGCAAAGTCTGCTCGCCAAACATAATTACACCATCTGAAAAGCCTTTATAAAAGAGAGCTATTTTTGATATATTGAATATTCGCAGGTTCGCAGGTGTATTGTACTTACAACATCAGATAAAGTTTATTAATATCATTTGTGTGATCTCGTTTTATTTCACTTACTGCCTTCCTATTTTACTATTGATATTTCCAGTGCTTGTTAAATAATGAAACGTTTAGAGGTTCAGATTCACTACTGTTCTACAACTTTCCCGCATACCTGTTTCGCTTGTCGGGCCCGACATGCCTTCAAAGCAGTCAGCCGTTTATGCCGACATGCTTTAATTTTCAAAGCGGCAACCCCTTATCAAACGTATGTTTTTTACATCAACAATATGTAATTAAGCACTTGACAGACAGTACACGCACGTTTTTCATGAGGCGTCCGCGACCTTGTGCATGGCGACATACTTTTCGCGCGCTTTTGTATCAAGCACACGCTTTTTACATAAAGATACATGACGGTATTGTTAGTTGATTAAGAACCGCCAATTCATGCATTCTATAACAAAGGTGATTTTTCGGCTTTAAATATCCGCATATATAACTGAATATAACTGAAAACAATGTAATACAAGGGTGGCGATATATAAATTATAAGCATAATCTAAAGCCCTTGTCAACCGAATAATTACACTAATTGTATATAAAACGACATTATATTCAGTTAAATAATTGTTTTGAGTCGTTATG
>CM051038.1:3165000-3323917 GCA_027627225.1 Congeria kusceri | reverse complement strand
TATTGCGACAGTTTGGCACTTTTGTTCAGAGTTGACAGTTTAAAACATACGTTGTTGAGACAAAGTGTTGCATGTAGAAAAGTTGTTTTTTACTGCAAGGGTACTGAACTGCAAGGCACTTTGCACAAGTGTAGTTTACCTGACTTCCATAAATGAATGGAGTTGATTGTGGTCTTTGGCTATACTGCTTAGAATAGTGTAATGTCTAATACTTAGTTTTTTGTCAGTAATAGATGCAAGACTAATTTTGCCCAACAGGTGTTGTAACAGTCTTCATGGATCTGATGACCATACAGATCCTCACGACTTGCTATTGAATGTAGTAGGATCAGCAGGTGATCCTCACCTTGAAACAGTATCAGATTCTGAAGCCTCAGAAATAATTGAAGTACAGGTGAGCTATGCCAGATTGTGTTTATTGGTATTAGAGAGATTATATTGTTTAGAATACATTCATGGTTTATAAGGAATGTCTATTCATCTGTAAGTGCTTTGTTCTTTGTGTATACAGATAGTAGTCACTCATGAGTCAGCTTTCTGCAAGAACTGGCATATTATGCTCAATGTAGCTTTTGTGTAACTTGAACAAAGACAATTGAAACTGCAAGTTAAAAGTTTAGCAAAATCTATGTCATGAGTAATTTTCATTATTGGGTATAAATATTCAAAATAAAACAGAAATACCTGTCTGTTGTTATTAAATGAATAATTATTATATACTTTTTCTCTCAAAGGGCCCAATAAAGGTATCTGCGGATTCAACAACAGGATCTATTCCAGAAAAAGAAGGTAAATCCTACATATTGCAGCAACAATGTGCTTTTTAGTACAAATTGCTTGTGATTTATAAGTTTTGCTGGGTTTCATTTTGTGGGATTTCATGAGTGACATATCCACAAATTCAATTCAAGGAAATATAACAGCATGCTCTGTCAACTTGTTAAGAAAACGAAAAAACCAACAAATTTATGTACCCATGAAATTCAGAAATGGAAAATCCAACAAACCATTTTTACCCCACGAAATTTAATGTCTTCACAGAAATTGGTTCCTGAAGATAGTGAAAAGGCTGAAGAAAAGTCCCTTATGAATTTTACATTTTTGTTGTGAAATTCGGCAAACAATTGTGTTTTTTTCCAGTGTGTCAGTGCTATATATCAGATACATACTAAGTCATTCTGTATTGAAGCCATCCTGTGCCCAAAATTAGAACTGAGTATGGTGTACATTCTTCACATCTGACATCGAAAAATGTGGACTTGCACGTGTGTTTTCAGACAGTTTCCCCTTATCAAGTTGTAAACCCAATCTTGTATCTGTGCTTTTCCATGCTCTCCTCCAGTCTTGTGTAAATGTATTCCTTACACTGCAGTTTTGTCTTTTTACGTAAACACCTATGTAGTATATGGCACTGATTACAAAACACAGGGAAGAAGTGTGAAAAAAAAACAAGGAAATTTGCAGAAATAAATATATGTGAATTCCATGCGGAGATAAAACAAGTTTAGTAAAGCAGACCTGAAATGGGAAATCAAAATCAGCAAAGTACCATCCAGACTGTAAAATGTTCAATTACAAGAATAGGCAATTCTACGTCATGTTTTAAGCTCCATCCAGTCTCTTCCCAGTTACTCCAAAGATCTCTCAGGAAACAGCGATCATTTTTACTCATAAAAACACTGCCATCTCCGGCATGGCCCACTAGTGATTTCCATTTTCCTCATTCGTAACTACTCAGCACATTCCGTCCATTGGAAATGGAGTCTTCCTTGTAGGAAACAAATGCATGGTTTTTGGCAATGTGGTCGCGCAAAGACCTGTAAAGATCATGTATATTACCTGTAGTAGGTCTTCAGGTTTAAGTAATGCGGTGTTAAGTATGTGTAGCTATCCTCATCACTTAACACAATCAAACAAAATATGCACTTGTCTTTTTCTGTCTCCGCTTAGTGCAGGTTGTGTTTTAATAACTTCTATCAATAAGAATTATCCACAGACTCAACAGATGTTCTAAAACTGTCTCTTGATTAGAGAATATACTCCAGTAAATCTGGCATCATGGAAAATACTGTTCACAGCTTTTTGTCCGATATTATTTCATGTGACCAAATTATTTTCTAGATTCAACAATTACTTCCATAACAACCTGCAAGTCAGAGAGTCTTTCAGTCTTTAATGGTAGGCTTAAATGCTAGTGTTGCAAGGCCTGCATGGTGTAAATCTGAACGCAGCATGTTTTGTTTTATTTTTCTTTTTAATCTGCATAAATTATGTAAACTGGTTAACTTCATTGTTGAGTGTATTTGCATAACTTATATGGACTTTCATTTCTATTGTTAAATATATTACAAAGCCTTTTTGTCAACGATGGAATAACAATGAAGAAAATGTTTTTATTCTAAGGTTGGGTCCTCTTCTGTCAGTATGGGGAAAACACAGTTACAAACGACAGGATGTACATGTACCCACCCAACTGAGTAAATAGTTCAAAAACTCATACATGTCTGCATTGTCATCGTCTGATGCCAAGAATGTAAAACCATACACATTTTGAATTATGGCACAGGATTGCCACCATATACAGATATACCAAATGCCCTTAGTAATTTTTTATTTATTTTTTCTCCAGAAATTGTTTATACAGACAGTAACAGATCAGAAAAACGAGACTACTCGAAAAAGCATTGCTGTTTCTTCTGCGAAAAATCCGTTAGTAAAATGGCAAGACATTTGGAAAAGGCTCATCAAGATGTCCCAGAGATTGGGCAGCTGCCATCCCACATCCAAGGAAAATTCCGCAGATGATTCAGCCAAGAGAAAGAGGGGTGTTTGCAAAATACCGGAACCTGGGAAACTTCAACCATAACATTAGTGTGTTGATAAAAAAGAACGGTGTTTTTTATGTTGGAAGGCGCCCAGCACAAGAGAAGGGAAGTTCTGCCAGCAATTATCTTCCATGCCCATATTGTTTGACATTCTTTGTGAAAGGTGAACTTTGGAGACATGTAAAAACTTGTTCTTTCAAAGAAGAGAAAATCAATGTCAGTAATGCAGTAGAGGTAAAAAAATCGGCAGATGATTGCGTCCCCGTTCAGCAGAATACATACTTCAAGGGGCCTTTAGGAACAGATGTGTTTGGATCAGACAGTGAAGAATTCATTGATCATGTTGTGAAGCGCTTTCATATGGACGATGTCAGCCGTGCTGTGAAGAATGACAAACTGCTACTACTGTTTGGAAAGGTGCAACTACGAAAGCTTGGCCTCCAACGTGCTTGTCAAGTCAGAGAGAAATTAAGAATTCTTGGAAGAGTCAAAATTGAACTGAGATCTCCTAACTGGTCTAGAGTCGGCTGATATTGATGATTTTATTACACCCAGTAAATTTGACATATGTTTGAAAGCTGTGGGTAATATGTCTGGAGAATCCACAGAAGGATCATCAACTGGAACCAGAACATTTAAAAAAACCTTCTTTAGCTTTGAAAGCAGGCCAGCTTTTGAAGAAAATTGCTGTGTTGAAAAGAGGCCAAGCCATCAGAAAACTGGAAATTTCAAAAAAAGATGAAACAGATCAGTTTATCAGCCTGTATACTGAGAATTCTCTGAAGCAGTCTCCTCTCTTGCACATCACACACTATCAGAAAGGAAATATAACAAGAAAGTACTTCTACCATTGACAGAGGATCTTTTGAAATATGTGGTGAGTAAAATTATCCCTATTATGTGAACCAGTAGATGCA
Organism: Congeria kusceri; assembly: GCA_027627225.1. Taxonomy (NCBI): domain Eukaryota; kingdom Metazoa; phylum Mollusca; class Bivalvia; order Myida; family Dreissenidae; genus Congeria; species Congeria kusceri. Next base: position 3,320,175 of record CM051038.1, on the reverse strand, counting down.
ATTTTGTACCTTAAGTTGTAATCTGTCTATTAGCTCACCTCAACATTTTACCTTAACTTCAAATAACATATCGTCCTAAACCGCTTGGCAAATGTTCGTGAAACTTGGCAGGGATGTTCCTTGCACGAAGCTGTACCAAAGTGATTCAAAGAATTCCATGTAGAATTCTGGTTGCCTTGGCAACTTGAAAAACTTTAAAAATATTCTTGTCCAAAACCAGGCATAGAGCTATGATATTTGGTGTGTAGCATAATCAAGTGTTCCTCTAACAATTTGTTAGCTTACCTGAGCATGAAGTGCTCAATGTGAGCTCTTCTGATCATCATTTGTCCGGCATCGTGCGTCAGCAACAGTTATAGATTGTGTACGCAATAGAGTCTACATTTTTTTATCAGATCTTCATGAAATTTTGGTCAGGATGCTTGTCTTTATAAATTCTTCAAAGTGGGTCATGTTGGTTCAAAAAACTAGGTCAGTAGGTCAAATCTTAAAAAAAAAACTTGTGTACGCAAATGATGCTGTATTTTTTCTGCAGATCAGTGTTGGGTTAAAGTTGCCATAAAATATATACTCCATAAGTATGGCTCCTTTACAGTTTATTCTTGTTTGCTTCAGAACTACTACTTAGAGACTACCACCGTTGAAAGGACAAGTTTGTTGCTGGACTGCCCATGCGCAAGTCACTGGAATGCGCTTGCAGAAGTAACAGTCGCTAGAGTCATACTTTTCAACAAAAGACGGGCGAGTGAGGGGTCAAAGATGCTAACTTCACAGTTTGTAGGTCGACCTGCTTGGGGAAGAGAAAACCAAGAACTTGTTTCAACATTGCAACCAATAGAAAAGCATTTGATGAAGACGTAAGTTGATTTAGTTTTAAATGCATTTTGGTAGTTTAGACGGATACCTGTAGAGCAGTCCTGGATAATCTACAGCGGACTATCACTTCTAAGCAGGAAACAATATACTTCATTAGTATGCACCTTGATTGTTAAGATTTTCTTGAGACATGTCCTTGCATGTAAAAAATCGGGTATTAACATAGTTAGGGTGTCGGTGGCAGCAGCATGTTGGCTATAACTTTCTTATCCCTTTGTGGATTCTTTTTATATATGTACATGAATATCCTTGCCACAAGACCTTTCCAGCAGTTGTGTAAATTTGACCTTGGCTTTCAAGTGACCTATGTTTTTTTTTTGGGGGGGGGGAGATGTTTGTTCTTTGTTTTCTTCTATTTATCAGTGATATCAGAGTCGTAGACCATTGACCATAGTTTCTGGTTTTAACTATTTTTTGTTTTGGATTCCTCTAGGTAATGGTTATAACCATCAAATTATTGTTGGAGGATTATAGTGTATACAGAATATACACTTACTGTTTTTTTTTTTCGAAAGGATACATTATTTAACTGAATGTTTTCTTTTCTAGAATGAGTTTGGTAGAAGTTGTTGGAAAGCAGTACAAGCGCGTGCCTGTTCTTCTTACCAAAACAATGGTGGCAGCCATACAAGCTTTGGTGGACAAAAGGGCAGAAGGAGGGGTGAAAAGTTGCAATCCGCATGTATTTGCACAGGTATGTCAGAGTTACAGTCTTTGCACTATAAATTTGATAAACTCGAGTTTGTTCTCAACTTTGTTACTTGGTTCCCACAGTCTGTGAAAAGTCTGGAAAATGAATTAGGTAATTCAGTCCTAATTTTCTCTGTCTACAAAATTATATAACAACAAAGGAAAACTTCAAGAAGTATTTTTAGAAAAGGTTCTTGGCCATATAACATGAAATGTTTACATAAATGACACCAATCCTTTAAATGTTGTTTTTATAATGTGTAAAGGAAAACTGCAACATTTTGGTCACTACTACATTAGCATATTGAATGTGAAGAATTACGGTCAACTGTGTTTTCATTTCATTTTGTGTTCCATTAAAAAATATTCACATTTGAAATCTTCATTCATTTTTCCAAATATGACTCATGTTTGGTATTTAGTCATACAGGCCGCCAAAGGAGCCAGTACCAAAGTACAAACAGATCAAATGGCTGTTTGGTTCCGAAATTTGTAGTCTTTGAAACCAGGCTAGCAAGGAAATGATTGTTTAAAAGTAAATCCATTGAATGACTTCATGCTTGCCATTTGGATATACCTGCATAGAAATTGATTATTCTCAATAAATAGGGAAAAGTTCTAATATCAGGAAATATCTCCGTACACAATTTTGCTGATCAATTAGAATGCTCTGTAACAATGTCAACGACCTTGCACTGTAAGTAGAACGGACGTCAAATAGAAATCAGTCAGCCTAGGGCCGAAAAATATGATTATTGTTCAAAGAATCAAAAGTTAAATATTATTACTTTTACATGTACTAGATGTAATATATGCTGTAAAATTATTTAATTTTATTGTGAAAGCACATCATGAATAACATTGGAGTAAATACTCACCAGAACATGAATAATAGATGGTCTATCATTTCAGTATCCTTAAATCAGTCCTGTAATTTAGGGTCCAATTACCAACACTAGTTATAAATCCAATGATCTCAAAAGCTTGTCTGTAGCTCTTGAAAACTTTCCAAAACCAGTTCAGCAGCAAGTGATTTCTCTTATGCTTTGATGTCACTACTTGTTTCCTTTCAGGGAGACAGCAACTTTAAGAGGGGAAGTGACTGCATCAGAAGGACAGTACAGGCCTGTGAGCTGCAATTCCCAGAAAGAATCACCAGCACAAAGCTAAGAAAATACCTAGCCACTGTGTCACAGGTGAGCCAGAGTGTCAATTATCAGTGATATGTTGCAGATGATGATGTTTCGGTACATTCTGTCAGTGCACATTAAAACCATACAAACAAACCCACTTCCTAATCACATGGCACTTGAGATTTATGTGCAGTTATTTCTTTTCAGGAATTATGATGTGAATAAAATTGACTGCAACTTACCTATATACATGCAGTGTAGCTTAGTTATGTTATCAATCTCATTATTGGTAAATGCTGCATTTGTTCCAGGTTTTCAATCTGTCCGAGTCAGAATTGGGGGAGTTGGCGCGTCACATGGGCCACGAACTGAGTGTGCACAGACGCTTTTACCGTCTTCAGGACGATGTGATAGAGTTGGCAAAGGTGTCGCGACTTCTCATGTCCATAGAGGAAGGCAAGGCAGCTCAGTTTGCAGGACGTAGCTTGGATGACATCAATCTTGAAGGTAATTTCTGATTTCTAGCTACAAGGATAGTGGGTGTGAGGCATTAGGTGTTACTTGTCCATTATGTGTGTGTTATGTCGTAAAAAAAAAAGAAGAAATTCTCAGTGTCCACACATTTTCTCAGTACCGGCTGAAGATACTAAATTGAGAATTGATACTTAAGAATATAACCTACATTTTCAGCCAATCAGATCGCCGACCGTGGTCCATTAAGAGCAGTGCTTAATTATTTAGTCTTTGGCATCAGTGGTCTTTTCACGGGCTAGTTTAGTTTAAGGTGTTTTTGTCTAGTTGTGAATTGCCTATTTTGCAATGTAATGAAAACAAATTTAAAACATAAAGAAATTCTGAGTCAGAAGTGAATATGTATTTCTCATGTATTGCTCAGTACAGAAATATGGTACAGTTGTTAAAATGATTTGGCTGAAAAACTGACTGCTCGTAAACTTAATAATGAAATGTCTATCTCCTTGTTTCTTATGACATTGATGAATTAATGTGGGACTCCAGGTTTTAATGGACAATGTTTGCTATAAATATGTATAGAAACCTAATCAGAAACTCACTCATCTAAAAAAAGGATTTTGTTGATTTCTTTTAATCTATAGAGAAAATCTGAGACATCAGAAATCAGAAGAAAATGATTTGGAAACAAAATTATTACTATATACACACTGGGACTGTGTTATGGGGCATAAATAGTAAATAAATATCTCCATGTTTCATATTTCTTAAAAGAACCACCTTGATCAAAAGCTGTTATGAAATCTACGAGAGGCATATAAAATTCGAACTGTTTTGTAAATTTATCATAAAATACTTAGTATTAATTAAGCTTAGTATGCAATTTTGTCAATATTTGTTTGCTTTGTTGACTTATACCAGGTAATTTTTTTTCATATTTCCAGTCCCATTACAAAGGGGTGGGATCGTTGGGCAGTGGTGGGAGACAGGCCATTTTTTTTTCAGAAACAAACTAGTTGTTGTATTGATTTGAATAAAGAATGCTGGAGTTGTGGTCCTTATACCAACCACCAGCTTGTTGGAGATGGTGTGGTTGAATAAAACAATATATTGTTCATTCTGCAGATTTCGAAGAAAGTGAAGAGGAAGATGGAGAAAATGATGAGGATGGTGCTGAAGAGGACTTTGGTAATTACTTATTATACTAAATCTTATTAACATCGTAGTATAATAAAAGGCATTGGATACTTCTAAAAGAATTTTATTGACATCACCAGAGTGCAGTATCAACATTTTTTTGAACATTCACCTTGTGTACTTCTAGATAAAAGTTATTGCTTTGAAAAAACATATATATTTACAGTATATTCACAGATGTCACACCTACTCTGTAAACCAGGAATGATAATTTGAAAACTTTATGAAAAGGCACATGGTGTCAGTTCTGTTACATGGAATTAAGACATGTTTCCTATATGTAGAAATTCTGACAGTGATATACCGGTATCCAAATTCTTGAAACTTATTTATTCTTGGATGGAGTCTATTCATATTCAAAAACTTTCTTGCCACAGAGCTTGTCAGTTGGTATGTGTACTTTGACCTTGACCTTCACATGACATAGACATTGTGCGGCAGACAGACAAGCGTTGGCGTCTGAAAATGTTCTTTTCCTTCTTTAGAATTCTTTATAAAATTGTATTTAGAAAAAAAAGCATTTTCCCTTGCTGGCACAAATGCCACAGTATTTCCATTTTCTTTTATAAAAACACGGTTTGAAACTTCAATTGAATCCTTTATATTATATATAATCTGGTCTCCTTTTCAGATCTTCAGCCGGACGAGGACGATGTACCCAGCAAGGCTCCACCATCAAAGAAAACAATGGTTCAAGGTATTGTGAAAGAATTCATTGTGCTTTTTCTGCATTTAAGGGGTTCTCCACTCTGACATGTACTTTGACCTTGACCTTCACATGACAGACATTGTGCGGCAGACAGAAATGCGTTGGCATTTGAAAATGGTCTTCCTTCTTCAGAATTCTTGATAAAATTGTATTACGAATAAAAGAACATTTTCTCTTGCTGGCACAAATGCTACAGTATTTCCATTTTCTTTTATAAAAACTTACCGGTTTCAAACTTCAATTGAATCATTTATGTTATATTCTGGTCTCCTTTTCAGATCTTCAGTCGGACACTGACGACGACAATGTACCCTGCAAGGCTCCACCATCAAAGAAAAGAATGGTTCAAGGTATTGTTAAAGAATTCATTGTGCTTTTTCTGCATTTAAGAGGGTTCTCCACTCTGACATGTACTTTGACCTTGACCTTCATTTGACATAGACATTGTGCGGCAGACAAAAATGTGTTGGCCTTTGAAAATGGTCTTCCTTCTTCAGAATTCTTGATAAAATTGTAATACAAAAAAAAAGCATTTTCTCTTGCTGGCACAAATGCTACAGTATTTCCATTTTCTTTTATGAAACCATGGTTTCAAACATCAATTGAATCTGTTATGTTCTATTCTGCTCTCCTTTTCAGATCTTCAGTCGGACACTGCCGAGGACGATGTACCCTGCAAGGCTCCACCATCAAAGAAAAGAATGGTTCAAGGTATTGTTGAGGAAATCATTGTGCTTTTTCTGCATTTAAGGGGGTTCACCGCTCTGACTAAAGTGCACAATCTTCTTAAACTGGAAGATCTGAGGACAACCCATTCAGTTTTTTATTCTTCAATAAAGGGAATTTCTAAACTCGCCATTATTACCTAAATTTAAATTTTAGCTTAATTTGTCAGACACTAAATTTAAACTGCATCATGCAACCTATGGAAGACTGAGACTTCATGTAAAAAAATATGATATTTTTATTTGTTTTATATTAATAAGTCACAAAGTCATTGCTATGGAGTTTCAGTGAGTTATAAAAATACAGGATTCTTTGTAATTGCACATACTTGTAGGTCAGTTAAAACATAGAATTTCTTTTTTGATATATTAAAACTCCAAAACGTGAAAGCTAGCATTCGATTAGCTGACGGGAAGGTTGCCTGAATATGACCTTCTATGTGTCGTCTTCTGTGCACTGTCAGAGCCGTATTTGAATAAACACTGCCTTTATTGCAGTAAAAAACAGAGGATTGTCGAGCTTGACGTCCGTTTTCCGGGGCTCTTGTTATAATTCTGGGCTCTGCTAATGAACCTAGCATGTTGGTGGGAATAGTATGATTCAATAGCATGTCAGATGTGTAATCTGGATTTGAGATTGTCTTAAGTTTAAAAGAGTAACCTCTAGATTGTTAATCATTTACATTTTGGCAAAATTTTCAGTGTCAAAAAAGAGAATCTGGTCCAGCCTGGAGAAGGTGCAGATGCAGCCTCTAGTGCAAGAAGCCGTGCGAAAGAAAAAGCCTCCTTGTAAGGCAGAGGTTGTCAGGTTCCAGCTAACAAATGGGGATACAAACTTAAAATCATTACCTTGGTTGAAATTAAAACACCAGGTGTGGGCAATTGCCCAAACAGAAATGAAGAAGAAAGAAAAGGTTGTTGCTGAATTGTTGCCATAAAATTTGTGTGGCCATTATGATACACTCACACTAAGGCTAAAAAAACTAATGTTTAGTTTCTGAGGCACCGCTTTATTCTATTTTTTGGGCAGTTATTGATTTTTAGCTCACCTCAGCACTAAGTGCTCAAGGTGAGCTATTGTGACCAGTCTTCGTCCGTCGTTGTGCGTCGTCAACTTTTGCCTTGTGAACACTCTAGAGACTACATTTTTAGTTTATTCTTCATAAAACTTGGTCAGTTGCATTGTATTGGTGAAATCTTGGACAATTTTCAATATGGATCATGTGGGGTCAAAAACTAAGTCACCATTGCTATTAAAAGAAAATGTTTGTGAACACACTAGAGGCTGCATTTTTGGTCCAATCTTCATAAAACATGGTCATTATTTTAGTTATACAAATGTAGATAGTTCCCACACAAGTGAAAATCACTGGAAATCCCTTTCATTGGCGGCCATGTTGGAGTGTAAAAACAAGACCCTTTGATATAGACTGTATAGGGGCAAAATTTCGTTTTTTTTTCTTGTTCTTGGTCCGATTTTTATGATTTAAACATCGTTGGAAAGCTCTTGAAATTCATATTTTGCACATGGTTCTTGTTTCCTTACGCATTATAAAAAATGAGAAATTTGAATCTGTCGATTTTTTCACTGTAAACCCGATATATCAGTTTTCAGGTTTTTTTTCCTTATATAAAAGGGGACTTATAAGGCCGCTTCCGCTAGCAAAAAGGCCCCTTTCCCACAGAAAAATTGCACTTTTCCAGAAATTCAAAGTTAATCTTACAATTTCTTTCCCCTTTTGGACGTTTTGTCATGAAAATTTCCCCTAAATTATAAGGCCAGGCCCCTTCCCCTAAACCTGAGAAAAAAACCTGGTTTTTATAATGTAACCATTTTGATTATATCTTTTTCATATTAATTTTGAATGGAATAAAACATATAGACAAAGGTCTCAGCTTTCCAGTGGTACACAAATAATAAGTCTACCACATACCAATTTCCACTGTTATGACATCACATGAGAACTATCTATTGGTGAAATCTTGGAGGAGTTCAAATATGGGTAATGTGAGGTCAAAAAGAAAAAGGTTACCATTGGTATTTTTTTAAAAAGCTTGTGAACATTAGAGGCTGCATTAGAAAACACTACATGTTTGGTCATTTCTTCATGAAACTTGGTTGGTAGCTTTGTATTGATGAAATCTCGGACGAGTTTGAATATGGGCCATGCTGCTTTCACACACAAAAAATGAACAAAATGTTTGTTTTGATTAGTCCATAACTCAGGTGATCGATATTGACTGTTTACGGAATCAAATGTAAATTTATACTGTCAAAGTTATACTGTTTAAAAAGGCAGACACATCTCTATTACATTACATTATGAACTAGGGCATTTTAGTAAAACAAGAATTTTTTTGCATCTTTAAAGAATGAATATGCAGTTTTGCCAAGGGTGCCACATAGCAGAATAGTATGCATCTCAGACTGATTTTGCCTTGTTTTTTACATTGTTTATTATGCAGGATGACCATATGAGGTTTAATATAGTAGTTATAAATGATCACCAAGATATTTTGTATTTTCTGTGGTTTTGAGTGTGGTGCTATGTAAGTTATATTGACTATGACCAGTTTCTTTTTCCTGTGTATTCTGAGTACCTCACATTTGTCTTGGTATTGAAAATTCTTATTTTTCCATGATTCTTTATTTTGCAAGTTATTTGTAGGTATTGTGATGTTGTGTGTTATTGAATGTTGAGGACACTGTGGTGTAAGCTGAAAAAAGATGCATACAGATCCACAGTTACCATTAGGTCATGAATATTAAGCTACATGGAGAAAGAAACTTGACCATAGGACTCATTCCTGTTATACTCTGTTTGAAAAGCCTTCTACATCTGAGGTGATACGAACCTCAAACATCCTGATTTTCAACTTAAAAACAAGTTTGTGGTGGTCAACTTTGTCATATGCCGTACTGAGTGAATTTTATTTTTTTAATAATGATATGTTTCTTGGTAAAGTGTAAAGCCTGCATTGAATTGTGTTTTCCTGTTGTTAGAAGTAAAAGAGTTTTTATAATGCGCTCAAGTAAGGAAATGGTTACTGACAAAACGCTTGACCAAGCAGATTTTTATCGTCAAATTCCTATATTTTGGTAATAATAATATTCAAACCTTTTATATTTTGGACAAAAAATTCCTATATTTTCACCAAAAGTCAGTTGACGGCCTGCATTATGGCCCTCTTGTTGAGTTCTGAAAAAATCGAAAATGAAAGTTATGTTTTTCAACTATAAAATGCAAGGCTAGGGTTAGAATTACGTTTGTTTGGCTTGCGGAACAGAGAGAGGGGTTTTAAGAAAGAAAGTGCATTACCCTAGTTGTAGGAAATGTGAGAATGACAGTTGGACAAAAATGGGCCGAGAAAAGGGCATAGAAAAAAGTTAACATTGTAGTTAAACAGAGACATGTACATTATATATGGCTTTCTTGTAGTGTGATTTGTATGATTTCTTTGGTTTATTGAAATTGATGTCAAATGTCGACATTGTACTTATTTGCACAAATAAACAATAAATATATATTTGATTGTGTATCTTGTAATTCAATTCAAACCAATATGATTGTGTTATGGATAAGATAGTCCGAAAGACATGTAATGGTATTGTGTTTTATTAACCTGCCAAAATGTGCATATGTTACAATTGCCGCACGCACTATTTTAATTTATGAGAGTCTCATAATCGGTCGAGTTCGTAATTCCATCTGTTTAACGATCATGGCATCACGTTTCGCTAGTAACTAAAGAATTATGACCCTTAAATTTGGAAATTTTGGCTTATTTCGTTTTGTTGCGTGTATCTCCAAAAGTACTTGACCTAGAGTCGTTAAGTTATGAAAATTTTGACAGGTTAATATAATTGCGCAATAAAACAAGATCATAAAGCTTGTATGCACGTTATTTTGGTCCATGACCATGGCTTTAGCTGTGAATAGTTGCTACTTATGACCAGGCACACAAACAAGCAACATAACTCAAAAACGCTGGTGTCCTGACTGGTTGGTCATTGGCCTGTCAGACAAAATGCAAATATATGGAATATGCGGCCTGTATTTGACTGAAATACTATTGAACGGGCGTTAAACTCCAAAGAAACTGAACATTCTTTGAAGTAATAACCAATTCGTTCATGCTGATACCACTTTGTCCTGGATCTATTTGCATGTAGGTGTATGGTGCGTAAAGCTGCGTTGTACTATTGTGAGGATAAGAGAGTATTATGTCCTCACACAGTCAAGGGCCGTGTGAAAGAGAAAAAAATATCAACGAAAGCTCAGAAATTGTGAGGACATAGAGAGTATTATGTCCTCGTGCAGTTAAGGGACGTGTGAAAGAAAAAAGCGAATTGCCCCCACAAGGTTGTGAGGACATTGAGAGATCGAGAGTATGCGAGTGTGATGGTCCTGATGCATACGAGGGACATGTGAAAGGAATATGTGAATTGGCCCCACAAGGTTGTCTTGATTTATGTATGTAATCTGTCTTCGTTCTGCAGTATAAAAGGTGAGAGTGACATTGTATCGTTTGTTTCATCATAAAAATGGGATTTTCTCTGTAAATATGTATTTGGTTATACTTGTCCCCATTGCGTTATTGAGAGGCGGAACCGTAGTTCTGGGCCATAAAACCGGAGAGGGAGGGAGAGAGAGAGAGAGAGAGAGATTTCCCAGCACCTACGTGCATTCTATTTATCCTCATTTCTATTCAATTAAATTTAAGTTTACTCAATGTAGTCAAACCGGAACGCGAGTGTTTTGCAGTTTAAAATACATGAAATCGGAATTTGACAATATTTAGTGTTTCTGTGTTTTGGATGGATTATATTATGCAATAGCATTCAGACAAAAAGTGTATGTAATATTTGCCTCGAATGTAAACGGTGAGATTGATCTCTTTTCAATTTTTTACGATTTACTCGGATAGTTGTGGGTGGGGGACAGTGTAACTGAACGTGAAATAAATCATAAAATGTTTCGTTCTACGTTAAAGTTTTGATGACTTTCTTTTATTTCTTTTCATCGGAAATTTATATAAAAGGTTATTTCTTTGATGAATATGCATTGTTGGTTGACCAAAGAAAGTCTATCCACAAAGAATAACCCGCTTGCATCAGATTCAAGTGTGTTGAAATGGAATGGAACTGGAAGGAAGAAGTTGATTACCAGTTGAATGGAATGTGAGGACAAAAAACTCATTTGTTGTTTAACTCTGTTAGACTAGACAAAACAAAATTTGTATCGATGAAAAACTCTGGTAAGTAGACTTTATGCTGTGTCATTCTCGACAATGTTGTTATCCGGCGCGTAGGAATATCTATTGACGGTATATCACAGTCACGTGATCTACTGCCGGATATCAGCAAGTTTATACGGTCACCGCTTTATTAGGTCACTGTTTGGGTTAGTAGCAGGATAATTCGACTATTAGAAGAATATGTGAGCTTTCCTACTACCCCCGGCTTCGGCGTCCCATCTTGGTTACAGTTTACATTTCAAAGTCTGGTAACTTACAAAATTACATAAGTAACTCACTTGAAACTTGGAATATACCTTAGTCACCAACTCCAGCATCGGGTGCAACATTCCCCATTACTAAGTTTTGTATTTTGACAAGAGGTTATGCCCCTTTTCAGAGATTTTCTGTTTAAAGTGTATAATAAAACGTCTTGTTACTTCAAAATTACATAAGTAATTCGCTTGAAACTTGGAATATACCTTTGTCATCAACTCCAGCATCGGGTGCAACATTCCCCATTACTAAGTTTTGTATTTTGACAAGATGTTATGCCCCTTTTCAGAGATTTTCTGGTTAAAGTGTATATTAAAACGTCTTGTTGCTTGAAAACTACATAAGTTATTCACTTTAAACTTGGAATATACATTTATCATCAACTCCAGCATCAGGTGCAACATTCCCTATAACTCTGTTTTGTATTCTGACAGAGTTATGCCCCTTTTTCACATAGATTTTCAAAAATTGATAGGTTATTAATTGAAATTTGGAATATACCTTTGTCATCATTTACAGCATCAGGTGCCACAATCCACATAACCCTGTTTTGTATTTTGACAGAGTTATGCCATTTTTTGACAGCTATTTTCAGTGTAGTTTGTATTCAAAGGCCTTATAATTTCTAAACTACATCATAATTCCATCATCAGGTTTAACAATGACCATAACTCCGTTTTGTATTTTGACAGAGGTATGCCCTCTTTTCACATAGATTTTGGGGGTTAAATTTTTTTTCCAAAGTCTTATGATTTAAAAACTACATATGGTCTTCACTTGAAACTTGGAATATATTGATGAAATGATTGCCATAACTCAGCTTTGCATTTCAACAAATTTATGCCCCTTCCACTTTCTAAAATATGTACCAACTAAATACACACCTATCTATTTATAAAGGTATATTATCATATAAATGTTGCTCCCATCGGGTTTGAACCTAAAACATCCGGGTCAAAAGTCTTAACACGCTAACCTCTCAGCTATTCTGACTTATATCCCTGTCGGTGTACTTTTTACTTCAATGAACACAACAGAAACACTCCCAAATCATTTCATCATTTCACGTTAAAAACGCTTTATAATTTTATCAATTTCAAGTGATGATTATTCATTAACAAAACGATATTTCCAGTATATTTCTATTTCAGTAGTGTTATTTCACTCCTTTCAACACTGTTCTTTCATATTTTGAATCTGTGACAAAAACTTTGAAACTTGTAAATCCGTTAATCTGTCAACAGGTCCCTTTAATTTTGAAAGATAATTTCTCTATGGTCAAATGTAATTGTAGATTTTGCACTTTTTCAGTCAAAGAAAAATGAAAATGGAACACATGATTTTGTTGTTCGTTTCAGATGATGCTTCGCAAAGAAAAACGACAAATGGTAATGTTTATGCCCAACTTTTTTATTATTTAATACTTTACGATTGTGTACAATAACATTAACACATGGGACAAATACATTCTAAGAAAAGACTTGAGATTGACATAAATAACTAATCACCTAAAATAGTTGAAATGTAATTCACACTTTAAATAAGTTGAAAAAGAAATGTTTTAAACCTGTTTGTCTATGCATACAGTTAGTTATTGTTTATTTGCTAACCATTTTATGCAGTAATTAATATTAACTTTTAACTTGTAATGAAACTATCAAAGAGCACAACAATTACTTGGTCAATACTACTGCCTAACTTGGTGATGTAATAAATTATAAACATTCATATTTTGATAGGTTGCTCTTGACCGAATAAAGAGTCGACATGCTGACCAGTTGTGCATAACAAAGACAATACTTTACAGACAACACGGTGGAATATCGTACTCATTTAAGGTCTATAAAGACTTTTCGATCAAGGTGAGTTAATGATAATTGTAACAATAAATTCAACTGTCACTAAATTGAAGGAATTGCTTCTTACTTTATTACCATATTACCAACCTGAAATGTAGTACAATTGGTACATGATGCACTTGTATATTGCCAAAAAAAAAAATTGTCCAGCATGGAAGGAATTTCAAATAACTTGGCACAAGTGATAACCATTATGAGGCGGTGTGTACGTGCCACGTGCCTTGGTCCACGGTCACACTTAAAGGTCAACGGTCAAGTATAGGTATAAATGTTAAGATTTAAAAAAAAATTGTCAGGACTCAAACTATTGAATGGAAATTTGTGATACCTAAACTAACTTTACAGAATAAGAGAATACATTAGCAGAAGTACAATATAAAAGGACAATTCCCCTTTTGCAAAATAATGTGTATGCATATAGAGAAAGCGGGGCCATGTAGAACAGGCTGCATAGGTGGGTGCGTCTGTGTCTGTGGACACATTTTTAATTTAAATTGCATTGTATTGGTATGATATTGGTGATGGATATGTTATTTTGTGAGCATCCAGGTTTATGTACCAGTACATGTATATTTTTAGGAACTATATGACCGAGTATGCCAGTATGTACCCTCTGAAGTTTTACCTGCCAAATTCATTCTTACGACAAGAAAAGGTGAGGAGTTAGGAATAAACCACGCAAAACCGATGGAGGAGATTCCTCCAGTCCTGTTCCTCAAAGAGGAGGTATGTTTACATGTATGCTATATGTAATAGGAATTACAATAGCAATGTATTATACCCCACAAAAAACAAAGTTTAGGGGAGTGAGCTTGTCAGTCCATCGGACTGTCAGTCGGTTGGTTTTTATTGTGTCTGGATGATAACTCTAGAAAGGCTTGACATATTCAAATAAAGTTTGGTACGTATGTGTAACATCATACAATACAGGTCAGGTTCGACTTTGGTTACAGACCACTACATGTTGACAAAATTATGGCTTTTTTTACTTAAATTCCTCTATAAACACAGTTTCCGGATAATAACTCATGAAAGGCTAAACATATTTAAATTATTTAGGTACATAGGTGTAACATCATACAATACAGTCATGTGCGACTTTGGTTACAAACCACTAACTGTTGACAGAGTTATGGCCCCTATAACTTTAAATTTTCCAAATACTTTGTTTCCGGATGATTACTGATGAAAGGCTTAACAGATATAAATAATTTTTACTATACAGGTTTAACATCATAAAATACTGGTCGAGTTTGACTTTGGTTACAAACCAGTAAATGTTGACAGAGTTATTACAATTCTATTTGTCACTGTTTAAAGAAATTTATTTCACAGTTCTGTGTATTTGTTGTAAATAATTTATGTAATTAACAACATATTTATGCTACAAACCCCTGGTTGGATTTTGACGAATCTTCACAGGATTAATCCGTACCATTTTGCAGTGATGTGCACATTTGGCTTTTCAGTGCTGTATTCTGCATTCATTCAAAACACGCACTCCATTTTGTGTTGCTTATAATCTGGTCCATGACTATTCGATTGTCCATGAAATATTGTGATCTACAATATGTTAATATAGACTCTTGCTTAACTCGATGTTGTGCATGCTACATAAATTTAATAATGCATTTGAAAAATTTAATTTGTCAGGTTATGCTATTTTCAAATGAAGATTTAACATGGCTCGTGATTACTGACTAAGCAGTTAAAATTTTGAGTAAATTGTCATTATGTTGTCGAAATGTAGATTAATGTGAATTGAAATGTTTAATATGGTTGTTTTTTTTTTCAGATCTTGGACGACCTCAATAGCACAATCACAAATTAGGATGAGGTCTTCTTTTGAACACACAGAAAGCTTCTTTGACAGACCCATTTTACAAATGAATTCTTGTATGTTTTTAGGAAGTATCATTACTTTTAACTACCCAGTACATATATTGTCCTTGTGGAGGTACAAATGTGCTAATAGTTGCCTAAAACTATTCGAGTTATTTACGTAAATTAAATGATTGTGTTTTTAAACTTCTAGTTTTTAGATCGACTATTGAAAGAATAGGTTAGCTTTCCTACTTCTTCGGCGTCCGAGTCGGATATATTCACAAATCTCGTAAGCTTTTCACTTGAAACTTTGAATATACCTTTGTCATCAACAGGTGCAACATTTCCCGTAACTCAGTTTTGTATTTTGACAGAGTTATGCCTCTTGTTCACATAAATTTTCTGGTTAAAGTTTGTATTCAAAAGTCTTGTAACTTACAAACTGCATAAGTTATTTACATTAACTTGGAATATACCTTTGTCATTAAATCCAATAACAGTTGCAACATTCCCCATAACTCAGTTTTGCATTTTGACTGAGTTATGCCCTCTTTTCACATAGATTTTCCGGTTTAAGTGTATAATCAAATCTTATAATTTGTAAACTGCATTAGTGATTCACTTGAATCTTATAATGTACGTTGTTGTCATCAACTCCAACATCAAATACAACATTACCCATAACTCTATTTTATATTTTAACAGAGTTACGCCCCCTTTTGTATAGTCTCCTGAGACAGCTCTTGTTTTCTGTTTACAGTTACCTTGATTTAATCAAAATTTGCACCAGTAGTTGATTACATTGTATTACATATATTAAAGTAATCATGATAACATTGATTCACTGTTTATAACAATTTTTGCAGCCATTTGCTGGAGCAGAATTTTAGGCATATATGTTAATGTAAGTTTTACTTACGACGTTTGATGATACATTTTATTAATGAAACATTTTTATTATGCAACATCCAATAAATTGTGGTATGGTGATAAGTAAGAGTTTGCATTGTTTCAACAGAACTTTATGCAAAATAGAACAGCATAAGCATTTGCAGGAATTTAATGTTGTTTATGGCATCCATTGACCTATACACTCATTTTCAGGTCACCTGAGCACAAAGTGCTAATGGTGAGCTTTTGTGATCGCCCGTTGTCCGTCGTCCGTGAGTGCGTGCGTCCGTCGTCAACTTTTCATTCGAACGACATCTCCTCCTAAACCACGTGGAAGATTTTTACCAAATTCACAGAAATGATCATTGGGTGACCCTTTTTCAAAGTTGTTCAAATCGTTAGGGTCCGCTGCATATGTAGGTCACCAGAGCTAAAAGTAAATTTTAAAAGTTTAAATTTTAAAAAATCTGCTCTGAAACCGCAAGGCCCAGAGGTTTCATATTTGGTGTGTAACATCCTATAGTGGTCCCCTACAAAGATTGTTCAAATTATGCCCCTGGGATCAAAACTGGCCACGCCCTGGGGGTCACATGGTTTATATAGAATATATAGCAAAATGACTTAAAAAATCTTCTCCTATGAAACCACAAGGCCCAGAGGTTTCATATTTGGTATGTAACATCCTATAGTGGTCCTCTACAAAGATTGTTCAAATTATGCCCCTGGGGTCGAAACTGGCCATGACCCGGGGGTCACATGGTTTATATAGAATATATAGCAAAGTGAATTTAAAAATCTTCAGCTCTGAAACCGCAAGGCCCAGAGGTTTCATTGTTGGTTTGTAACATTCTTTTGTGGTCCTTGACAAAGTTTGTTCAAATTATGCCCCTGGGGTCAAAACGGGCCACGCCCGGAGGTCACATGGTTTATATATACTATATAGCAAAATGACCTTAAAAATCTTGTCTGAAACCACAAGGCCCAGATGTTTCATATTTAGCAAGTAACATCTGATAGTGGTCCTCTACAAAGATTGTTCCAATTATGCCCCTGGGGTCAAGACTGGCTGTGCCCTGAAGGTCACATGGTTTATATAGACTTAAATAACAAACTGTCTTTAACAATCTTCTTCTCTGAAACCGCAAGGCCCAGAGGTTTCATATTTGGTATTCAACATCGTAACGTGGCTCTCTACAAAGATTGTTCAAATTATGCCCGTGAGGTCACAACTGACCACGCCCTGGGGGCCACATGGTTTATATTAACTGAATAGCAAAATGTCTTCAAAAATCTTATCCTGAAACTGCAAGGCCCAAAGGTTTCGTATTTGGTATGTAACATCCTATAGTGGTCCTCTACAAAGATTGTTCAAAATTATGCCCCATGGGTCAAAACTGACCACACCTCGGGGGTCACATGGTTTATTTAAACTTATATAGCAAAATGACTTCAGAATTTTAATCCTGTGGAACCGCACGGCCTAGAGGTTTCATAATTGGTATGTATATGTGGTCCTCTACAAATATTATTCAAATAATGTCCCTGGGGTCAAAACTGGTCACGCCCTGGGGTTCACATGGTTTATATAGACTTAAATATAAAAATGACTTTAAAAATCCTCTCCTCTGAAACGGCAAATGCTTTCCTATATGTCTAACGTAACATTGCATAGTGGTCCTCTCCAAAGATTGTTCAAATTATGCCCCTGGGGTCAAATCTGGCCACACCCCAAGGGGTCCTATGGTTTATATAGACTTAAATAGCAGAATGACTTTAAAATGCTTTACCTGAAACCGCAACGCCCAGAGGTTTGTTAAGATTGTTCAAATTATGCCCCAGGGATAAAAATAAGCCACACCTCAGAGATGCAAATTTTCATTTGGTTACAAGGTCTCAGGTGAGCGTCCTAGGGCCCTCAGTGCCCTCTTGTTGGATAAATCTCTTGCACATTAAACACTTCTTAAATAAGCATAGTTGATCTCGTGACTAAATTTACATGTACATGCATCTTGCATTTTTGGATTGTGTGTGTGTTTTACATGCTGCTTTAAGCTCACATGAGCACTTCGTGCTCTGAAAACTATTGGTATAGGGGGACTGTCCTATGTCGTCCTTGTTCAATCTTGACTAAACTTGCGCAGTGTGTGTATGACCATAAAATTATCAGCGAAGTTTGATAATGGGCCAAATCAGACCGGGTACACCATAGTAATTGCCTATTTTTATGATAAAAACTGCAAAATGGACTTTATGCAACATTCAGACTCCATTTTTCATCTGATCTAGACCAAACTTGATCAGTGTGTGTATGACCATAATATTTCAAAATACTCCAGAAATAGCCCATTTCCCCGTGTTTGTTAGAAAACAATCGACAATGTGGAGGACAGAGACCTAATTTTTTTGTATAATCTTGACCAAACTTGCACTGTTTGTGTATGACGATAACGTCGTAGTCTAAAGACCAGAGTTATTTCCATCTTTTTGTGAAAAATATCCATAATTTGTCACATGTTTGCGAAAACAAATCCGTAATTTGTCAACAATTGGCTTTGAGAATAGAGAATTTACTTTTCTTTTATGGTTGACTACCTTGCACAGTTTGTTTACAATCACAAGATCTCAACTGGGCGCAATGATGGGCCAGATAGAACTAGGAACATTGGAGTTAATTTTTTATGAGAAAATAACAAAAGGTCTGTGAAACATAGAAACTTCAATTTTTACCTAATATTGATCCAACTTGCACAGGTTGTATATGACCATAAGATCACATAATAAACCTAAGAATTGCCCAGATTGAGGTACAAACAACAGAGTTATTGGCCCTTGTTTGTGAAAAAAAGGAAAAAGTAGAATGGTGACACAAAGAATTTTAGTAACTGGTTGATTTGTTTGGGTATTTGAGCTGTTACCCGGTAAGCTAAATATCATAAGACCTTAAATGCACATTCATCAAGTATGATGGTGTGTTTGATTGACTAGATCTAATTAATGATATATGTAGCGCTGACAGATGTCTTCATTGCTGTCACTTGCAACTGTTTTAATTAGTGTTATGTAAAAATAAGTACAGAACACCATATATTGAATTCAGCTGGATGTTTGCAGAAATTGGACGAACCTCTGTGTAATGTTATTGCATGGTAAACATATCATCGATTGCTTGTTGTTCGAATTCAACCGAAAATGCATCTGTATTGCACCTGTCAGGTGCAACATTTCCCGTAACCATAATTGCCATGGTTGCCTGTAACAGAATTAGGCCGGAATGGCATCTGTTTTGAGCTTGTCGTTGCCAGGTTAACTACAGAAAAAGGCTGGACAGGCATCTGCATGGCATCTGTCGATTGCCAGGTCAACAACCGTGAGATACCTGTCAGACGTGGGTAATTGTGTAGGTGATGACATTCAGATGTCGGAGGTGGTCACTCATTTCCAGTACTCAAGTGAGTGCTTTGGACCAACATGGCCCACTGGTTGAAGATTTTTGGTCAATGCCGAATTATTTTTGTTTTATAAATAGGTTTACATTTCTGGAATGTTTCACATAGTGAACGTGCCTTTAAACTTCATATTTGAGAACAATAGTCATATTACTTTGTACTGTTCATTCAGCAGAATTCAGCAGACAAACTATGAATATTTTTGTACTCCGGCAAAATTGTTTTCATAAAATCTTGATTAATGCCGACTGTGTTGCGTTGCCGTTTTATATATTTTCATTGCTATGATGACTAGTTTTATGTCGACAAATGTATAGTGTACTGTACTAGCACGGCCAACGAATTTTGACTGTGTAAAAAATAAAGTATTTTATACAATATGCAATGACCATTCTTACCGTCAATTCCACACATTAATAAAAAAATGTGTCTCTATTTTGTGGCAAGTACTCTAAACAGAAAAAAAGAATTATACTGCGACATTAACAGCACTTTGCCATCTCAAGAGGTATTCATTGCAAAAGATACTAGATACTAGACAGTTTACAATACAAAGCATCTAAGTCCCACCACCTCATTCTAAACTAGATGCCCGTTGTCAACATGTCGTGCCCGTAGTCAAGAATGCAACTTCATTGTAATTAATTTAAAATCACGTTGTCTAACTAGCAGACCGGGCTTAATGCATGTGCTTAAAGAGTCGTCCTGGATTAGCATGTGCAGTCCACAAGGCTAATCCGGGACAACACTTTCGCCTACAGTGAATTTATGTTTAGAAGAGACTTCCGTGAAACAGAAAATACCATAAAAGCAGAAAGTGTCGTCCCGGATTAGCCTGTGCAGACTGCACAGGCTTATCCAGGACGACACTTTACGCACATGCATAAAGCCCGGTTTTCCCATGACATGCCTCTGATTATAAAATTTCATGATAACGAATTCAATTCAACAAGTTTAATGCATTTTAAATTTTTTCATAGAAATTTTTTATTAACCATTGATTCCACATGAAGGTATGCATACACACCAAGAGAATGTGATGTTTTTGCATTATTTTGTTTGCATGGTAATGAAAGCTAATTAATCAATGCTGTTAATGTTATTAGATTAAAACATTTGTTGTCTTAAAAAGTTTCAATAGCTTCTTAGTTCTAAATATTTTGTGACATACAATGTAATAATGAAAATGGTATTAATTACCAATAATAATAACAGTTGTAGCAAATGCTTTAAATAAGAAAGCAATTCTAATTTCGTAAAATTCTCTTAATGTAATATTTCTGTGAAGTAAAAGATCATAAAACAATAAGTCTCGTTGGGAGGTCTTTATTTCTTTTGACAAGTTATTTTTTGTTTTTTTATCTGTATGCTTTATATTAGGTTTAGAACGTATGTATGTTTATTTGACTTTACGTCATTTACGTGTGTTTATTATATACAACCATGTATTTACCGAAATGAACAACATTGCACAATTGAAAATTGGTACGCTTAACATTCTTTTGTTTATTCAACATCTCAGATGTCAACACCATCATGTTTTAACAACTCCAAATGGCCTAGTCTTGTCACCATATACATGTGATACAAGAGACACTAAATTATCAAACTGTAGATTTTTTCATTCCGATAAGTCAATTCATTTAGCATTCATTATTACTAAGCTAATGATGTGGTATATCAATACATAATTCAATTTGGGGCAGAAAACGAAAGTATTGCATATTCATCCTATACAAAAATTGTCTGTACCAAACAGCTATACTTTAAAAAATCTGTGCTCAGCTTATGTGCTAACGGCAAATCAGGTTGAACACGAGCTTCAAAGTACTTACACAGGAATGTAACTGGTTTTAAATTAACAAGATTGTGTTTTATTACATGATGGCATTAGGTCTGGCAAGTTTGCCACTTGCAATCCAATAAAATGTTTAATGTAAAACATGATTTGGCCATTAAATGTTAAAATCATTAAATGCTAATAACTACATTAAGAGTCATTCTACAGTTTATTATAACTGATAACACACACCTGCCATAAAACCATATTCATAAATTAATCACACATATACATCGTGTTAAGCACCAATAACAATTTGTAACTGCATATCATAACAAATGGAAACAATAATAAATGTAGAATGACATTCAGAACAAATAATTACCAAAGTCATACAAAGACATTTCTTCTTTGACTCAATAGCTGCGATCTCTTACATAAACATTGTTTGTTTCTTTTATTTATGGTCGGCCCAGATAAATTGTTGGGATCAAACTATCTCTTCTTAATAATGCATGTTTTGTACATCTCTTAAATAGACAACACACCCTGCACATATACAGAAGTCGATCACCATTTATCTTAATTAAACCAACAATTCTTTTTGAAAAAGCCTTTCCTCAACTACTGACAAAATGCAAGGTTTGTCTTTTAAAACATTAGACATGCTTATGAAGAACTAGTAAGCAATGTTAGACTAGTAAGAATGTATTCTTAACAATAGAAATGTTGTAACTTCAAAATTTAGTTTTACAACCTGCTATGTTTAAGTGTGTTCAATACGAGTAACACATTATCATTCCATTCGTCAAATAATTCTCAATAACCAATAGTAAATATTTTGGCGCTAAACACGCAAAATAAGATGTCATACTGGAGCAAAGTAAGATTGCGAACAAGTATTTGCAAATATAGAAACAAAACTTTATCTTGAAAATCTTATTAAAAAGGGCATAACTCTGTCAAAATACCAAACAGTTTTGGGAATACTGATCTTGATATTTGAGACCTAAAAAGCTATGCAAGAAATGGGGCATAAGCCGCATTATTATGCCAAAATACAAAATTGAGTTATGGGCAATTTTGCACTTGATGCTAATGTTGATGACAAAGGTACTTTGCTAGTTTCAAGTGAATAACTTGTTTAGTTTTGAAGTTATGAAAAGACTTTAATATTCACTGTAACACTGATGACCGGGTGAGTAGGAAAGCTCACGTTTTCTTCAATTTCGTCCTGCTCATAAAAACAAGCACAGTAAATATAGCCATAAACACATAATATCCAAACATAAAACAATAATTAGACTAGACATGTGTCCTTAGACACAGATGCCCCCACCTTGCTGGACAAAATAATGCTCCGGACAGGGTCCCCCCCCCCCGATCATTGATGGTGGGCGCATAAAAAATAGTACTTGTGAATTTGGATAATGAAATAAAATGTGCTTATGATTTTGGACCATAAAACCAGTACTAACATAAAAATAGAACATATTGTTTCAACAACGATTAATTTAATACAATACAGAAGTTGGACATAAGGTAACTTCATACATTGTGGAATATAAACTCAAGTTAAAACTATAAGCAATAAACTTGCAATGATCTACACACTATAACATGTTCAGTGACAAATCATACCATTTTAAGATTTTGCTTGAAGACCGTTAAGACAAAACACAAAATTCTAACTTGTGCATTGTTATACAGAACATTGATAAATGTATGTCTACTTATATGCTGCATTAAGTTTAAAGAAAGAATGTTTATGACAAAATAATGTTAACTCGTCACTCCATGACACAGTGTAAAGATCAATCTATAGAAACATACAATACAAAGTTCTCTGAATAAATTATTCAATAATACAAATATACATATCCCACATACAAAGAAAACAACATTTGTTTGGAGACATAAACAGACTAACAAGATTTCAGAATTACAAGAATACTGGTATAATATTGATGCTCCCATATGCCGCTTTGTCCACTAAATCGAGTGAAGTCAACATTTTTACGCTCATATTCATGAAGTATGAACACATGAGGAAACAACATGTATATAAATTATCATATAACAACAACTGTTTATAAAACATGTATGCCCCCTCTAGGTTAAACTAGCTAAAAAGGCTAATTTTAAATAATTAATTGCCATAACTCCACAATTACTGGGACGATTTGGTTGATTCTAAAGTTAACCAAGTTAATACGCCCAAACAGATTTTCACCAAGTTTGTTGAAGATCTGCTATGAACTTTTGGACTTCGAGAACGGAAACGGCTAAAAAGGCAAATTTTAGATAATTCAAGGGCCATAACTCCACAATTTCTTAGGTGATTTGCTGATTATAAAACTTGGCCAAGATATTATGCCAACAAACATGGTCATGAAGTTTGGTGACTATTGGATGAACATTATTGGACTATTGGAGTGTGGAAACTGCTAAAAAGGCCAATTTGAGATCAGTCAAGGGCAATAACTACACAATTCATGGGCTGATTTGACTGGTTATCAATTTGGCCAAGGTATTATTAAAACAAACATATTTATAAACTTTGGTGAAGATGGACTTCAGAAGGCCAATTGTTGATAATTCAAGGACCACAACTACACAACTCCTGGGGCGAATTGGCTGATTATCAAACTTGATTTAGATATTATGCCCCCCCCCCCCCCCCACAGAAAAAAAATTCATGAAGTTTGGTGAAGATCAGATGAAAACTGTTTAACTTAGCGGAAACAAAATGGTCTACCAACAGACCGATCGACATTAGCAAATCAATCAAATCAATATATCCCGCCATCGCGATGGGGGGCATATTAAGTTAGAAACATGATAATAAATATAAAATGTTGTCTAGTATTAAATGTAAATACATTCTAAGATTGAAATAAAAATCAATAACTGTGGCCGTCAAGGGCCTTAAATCTATTAAATCCGATTCACATGGAGACCTGCCTTTCGTACTGAGGCAAACATTTGTGTGAAGTGATTCTAATATCTATCCATTCAAAGCAAAGCAAGTCCAAACATGTAAAAAGCCAATTTTGACTTTTGAACATTTTTCAAGCATAATCTTTGAACTACAGTCCGGGTTCATGTGTGACATGCTATCTTAGTTTGGCAAACATTTGTGGCAAGTAAATTGAAAATCCCTCAATCCATGGCAAAGTTTTAGGGGCAAGCAAAACGCCAATTTTGAGAAACAACCTGGACAATTATTTTGCACTATATACTAACTTCAGTATTCTTCATCAAATACCCATAACTCCATGAGAAATCGCCCGCCTGGAAGATCAAAGACCCATACCTCCAAGAGAAATCACTCGCCTGGAACATCCTGTGAGCTCGATAATAAAGCTCTCCATACAGTTTCATGAATTTCTGTCCAGTAGATGCCAATAAATATCCCGGACATAAAAAAAATACGGGAAGACAGAGGTTGGACGGACAGGGCGGGGGCTATATGCTCCACTGAAATTCTAAGGGGAGCATAAAAATGCAGTTATTCTGTAAAAAAACTGCACTCAAAGCTCTCTATCATTTGAAGACGTTTTATTCAAATCCATTGTTTACTGTTCCATAAAAGGAATGTGATGGTTAGACTATGGCAATTTCTACACACACCCAAAGTACATTAAGGTATCCCTCCACCTATGAAAGGGGCTAATCAGAGACCATGAAACTGGCCTTCACTAACATTCGTTTGTCCAGACATTTATTGAAATTTAACAGTTAACATTTCGGTACCTGTGTAATTATTTACAGATTTTAGTCCTAACCTTCCAAAATGAGTATTTCCTCCTCTGCAGTTTAAAAGAAGTGTGTAAACTTTCCCTGAATGAAGTTGTACCCTTTTTCTAAATGGAATTAAATGAGTTAAATCTCCAGAAACATCCATCTTTCGCTGCACACATGCCAACAAAGTATTTGTTTCTGTATCATGGAGTGACAAGCTAACATCAAATGATTTATTTGGTGCTCCAAAAATATTAACTGCTTTTAAATATACATCTGTATTACATTGAAATTGAATGCGGCCACCCTCAAGAAGTTCGGGTACCCACTCAGGAGTTTCTGAACTTTCAGGATAACGCATAATGTTTACATAATATGGATGACTAACTTCTCTCATGGTTTGACATACACCCAAATCAGTAAATTCAGACCATGTAACATCAAGATTTGTCAAATACATTAATATTTTGTTGGTCAACTACTGATCAGGACAGTTTAAAGGAATACACTTTGACACAAAGTAGTTCAAACTTATCGACTGGAATCGGATATAAGGAACTAGCGTTGAAATCCATTCAGATATATCTTCCATATTCTTATCCAGCCATGACAATATTCGATCAAACAATAATTCTTCATCAATAGATAACGTTTTTCGTTGAACAATTTGCAAACATAAATCAAAATTAAATGACAAAAAATCGCCATTTTTCTGAACAGCATGTTCAAAATGAGCATCTATACAATGCAGAGTCATTTGTTTCACATTAAGCAAAGAATATCTGTCAGCAAGCCTTAACACAATAAAAACATTTTGAACTTTAACAACTGTCGTTAAAAAATTGCAACACTCTTGTGTCAAGGAGTCACATTCGAAATATGATGCACATTCCAAGTAATTTTCAACGTATATTCATGAAATTTAAGAGGAATACCATAAAGAAAATTTATAAAACTGTGTACAGCATCCTGATTTAACATTGAACAATCAATCTTCTTATGTACATTACTGTCCACCCATCGATCTGATAATAAAGTTTGAACAAACTTGCTTGAAATACATAAAACAACAGAATGTATAACTTCTTTGGATTGTAATTCTATTGTAACATCACAGAACTGTCCTTCTTTATAAGCAGCTTGCAGTTTGTTAGTTACATCCACCATATTGAAAATTGTGTTCAGAAAATTAATAATAAACAAGATTCTGTGTTTGATAAACACACATTTTCCCAGTTGGTGCTGGATAGCCTATTTTTTAGTCCAAATTTGGTCAAGGTCAAAGTGAGGTTGGGTGATATGGGTGGATAGGGAATGGTCATAAGCAACAACTGTGTAAGTATCAACGTGTTGTAGTAAGCGGTGTTGGTGCTAGACGGAAGGAAGGACGGACAGGACAATCACTATATGCCTCCCGCATCAAGATGCCGGGGGCATAAAATATCAAAATAAAATCGTAATCACTGCTGCAATATTTACAGCATATTACACAAAATCCATAATTCTACACATAATATCCCAAACTGAAATAATAAACACTAATTAGACAAATACTGTTTATGGTTTTGGACAACAAAAGCAGACTGCAACAATCACAACTTATTAAAATATCTGAAGTGTTTTAAATGCATTTACTAGCACTTCAAACAAACACTTTGCGGATTCAAACTCTGTAAGATCTTGGGTAGTAGGCAAATGCTATACATCAATAATGCACTGAGCCACCTGAAGAAGGTCGGTATCCAATGTGATATAGTCATTCGAGTTGGTGCAGTACTGCTGTGTTTGTGCCAACTGCTGTTGATTTATGGGTGTACCATAGTCTGTTGTACCTGAAAAAACAAGAGCTGTTTGTTAAACAGGCATGTCCTCTCAAGGTTTAAAGCAATCTTTAAAATATCAAGTTTGGTGAAAATCTATAATTCCTGGCACGATTTGGCTAATTATCGAACTTGGCTGAAATATTGTGCTAACAGACATATTCATGAAGTTTGGTGAACATCCGGTGAAAACTGTTGGAATTTAGAAGCGGAAACGAAATTGGTCTACTAACCGACCGACATTAGCAAACCCAGGCATCTTCGATGAGGGCCATAATAATTGTAAGAAAATTATTAATCCAACACAAACTTCCTTCACAATTGGCCTACGAGTTCATTTTGATGTAAGGAATAAGTGTTTCAGGTTTGAATAAAATCCCTCCAGCCATTCCTGAGAAACTAGCTTACCAAAAAACTTAAACAGGTCGATATAGTTTATATCTAAAAATTTTAAGTGTAAAAGGCCCATAATGTTTACAAATTTCAAACAATAGTTACTAAATTTGACCTGTATGTTAATTTTAATATAGGGAATAACTGTTTGAATGAAGTCCTTTAAGCCATTGCCGAGAAACTAGCTTACCGAACAACTTTAACTTGTCTATATAGTTTACATGTAAAATTTGTAACAGAATAAAGGCCCGTGATTTTGGCAAATGTCAAACTAGTAACCTAACATGGCCTGTATGTTCATTTTAATATGAATGTTAAAATTCGTCATTTTAATATGACGAATACATGTTTTAAGTTTTAATGAAATCCCTCAGGCCATTCCTGAGAAACTAGCTTAACGTAAAACTTGAACCTAGCCCGGACGCCGACTCCAGGGCGAGTAGAATAGCTTGCCTTTTCTTCGAAAAGTGATGCAAAACATAAGTTAAACAAATTATATTTAATACAACATTTTCATTAAATACCAGTTATTTAACCCATGCGACATGTTTTCATTTTTGTTTTATATTGAATTCTCAATTCTGATTCATTTTGTATAATGACGATTTTGTGTCAATTTTGTTGTATTGTTTCTGAATAAATAAATTTTAATAACAGCTGCCAGAGGACAGCGCGTTCGCCTTTTCAAAGTCATTCAGTTGGTACATATTTTGGAAAGAGGAAGGGGCATAATTTTCTTGAAATACAAAGCTGAGTTACGGAAATTTTTTCGTCAATTTATTCCAAGTTTCAGGTCAATACATAATGTAGTTTAGAAATTATAAGACTTTGAAACAAAAAAATTTAACCATACAATCTAAATGAAAAGTGGGCATAACTCTATCAAAATACAACACAGAGTAATAAGGTTTGTTGAATAAAAACTGTACACTGAAAATATATGTGAAAAGGGGTATAACTTTGTCAAAATACAACACAGGGTTATGTGGATTGTGGCACATGATGAATTAAATGATGAACAAGGTATATTCAAAGTTTCAATTGAATAATCTATTAAGCTTTGAAGTTATAACTTTTGAATAAAAAATTAAATCTGAAAATCTATGTGCAGAAGGGACATAACTCTGCCAAAATACAAAACAGAGTTTTGGGGAATATTGCTCTGATCTGGAGTTGTTGGCAAAGGTATATAAGTTTCAAGTGAATAATTTATGAAGATTAGAGTTTAAAAGACATTTGAATAAATCTTTAACCTGAAAATATATGTGAAAAGTACAAAACTGGGGAATGTTGCACTTGATGTAAGAGTTGATGACTAAGGTACATTCCAAGTTTCAAGTAGATAACTTGTGTAGTTTTGAAGTTATAAGACTTTTGAATATAAACTTTTAACCATAAAATCTATGTGTAAAAGGGGAATAACTCTGTCAAAACACAACACAGAGTTATCGGGAATGTTGCACCTGATGCTTGAGTTAATGACAATGGTATATTTTAAGTTTCAAGTGAATAACTAATGTAGTTTTGAAGTAACAAGACTTTTTGAATGTAATCTTTATTCAAGATCATGCGCCAATGCTGGTTTTTAGTAGGAAAGCTCATCTATTCTTTGAAAAGTCGAGCTAATAATCACAATGCAATACAATACATTCCTTACAATGTAATAAAATTATATTTTTCTGAAAATTTAATTCGTTGGTTTCTATTTGGATTTATAAAAATCAAACTTATATACTTGACATAATATTATGTAAAAATCATCCCTCTATAATAAATTTGCACAATAGATCCGCCCACCTTAAATTCTGCCCAAACACTAAACGTGTTGTTTGATTTTACTTTTTTTGATGAAAGTGTCTAACATACAAGAAACTATTATAATCAATAACTAGTTTTCTACATGCTAAAATCTATAAACTCAGAATACCTGTCAATTCAGGACAGCTGTGCAGCTGCAGAATATTGGGGATGCCACCAATAATGTCGCCTTTAGTTTGATTTCGAATCTTATGCGAATTCCAAACCAACACAACTTCAGCCAGTTGTTTCTTGATTAATGGCAGATAACTGTACTGCACACAAAACCTAAAGATGAGTATATACATTTAACGGTGTCAAAAAGAACACACACATTAAAGGCACACACTAACGCAAAGGAAACACTAATTGCTGCCACTCTCTGTAAAACTTTTTTTTTCGGAGTCCTACAAGAAATGGTTAATATAGTTTAGAGTCAACATTTGGCAAACTAAAGAGTTGAAATACCATAATTATCCTATATGTTGGGACACTTAAAAAGAATAAATTTGTTTGCTGTCTCAATTTTTTGAAGCATAAATAAATAATTCCTTTAAATGTGTCCCAATATTTAGAATCGCCATTAATATGCAGTGTGATCTGCTCGTTGTTTATACATATAAAGGTACTAAATCTTAACAATACCAATTAAACATCGTTAAAAAACACTTTAAATTAATAACAAGAGCTGTCGGAGGACACCGCGCTCCACTTTTCTTGTGCTTGTCAGGGTTACTGGCATTCATTATTCATTAAAGTCAGCACATCAATAAAAATTTTAGGAATGGTAAACTTGACCTTGACCCCACCGACCCCATATGCAATCCCAAACGAGGTCTCGATATAAGGTATCTATTTATAAAGTTTCATTAAAATATCTCAATGCGTTCTCAAGTTATTGAGCGGAATTTTTTTTTGTGTTTTTAGTAAGTGTGACATTGACCCCACCCACCCCATATGCAATCCCAAGCGAGTTCTCGATATAATGTATTTATGTATTAAGTTTAATTATCATATCTCAGTTCACTCTCAGGGATATTGAATGGAAACCGTTTTTTCTATTTTAGTAACAGTGACCTTGACTTTGACCCTATACGCAATCGCAAGTGAGGTCTCGATATAAGGTATGTATGTTTTAAGTTTCATTAAAATATCTAAAAGCGTACTCAAATTATTTAGTGGAAACCATTTGTATATTTTAAGTAACAGTGACCTTGACCTTGACACCAACCACCCCATACGCAATCCCAAGCAAGGTCTTGATATAAGGTATGTATCCCTAAAGTTTCATTAAAATATCTCAATGCATTCGTAATTTATTGAGCGGAAACCGTTTTTCTATTTTTAGTAACATTGACATTGACCCCACCCACCCCATATGCAATCCCAAGCGAAGTCTCGATATAAGGTATATATGTATTAAGTTTCATTAAAATATATCAATGCCTTCTCAAATTATTGAGCGGAAAAAGTTTTATCTCAACTTTTCATTTCCGCTCTCTAACTCGAGAACGGATTAAGCTAATTGTAATGAAACTTCAAACATAGATACTTTATAGCGAGACCTCGCTTGGGATTGCATACGGGGTTTGAATAAAATCCCTCAAGCAATTCCTGAGAAACCAGCTTACCAAAAAACTTTAACAAGTCCATATATTTATATGTAAAATTTATAAATAGTTATATGCAACATTTTTAAGTGTAAAAATGTTCAGTATTTTGACAAATGTCAAACTAGAGTTACCAAACTTGGCCTATGAGTTCATTTTAATGTGGGTAATAAATGTATTAAGTTTGAATGAAATCCGTCAAGCCATTCCTGAGAAACGACGCCGGGGCAAGTAGAATAGCTTGCATTTTCTTCGAAAAGTCGAGCTAAAAATGGAAATTCAATGATCTTTTATTTATTCAATTTCAGTAAAAACAAAATTGTGTAAAAAAACTTATCTTTGTAATACTTATATTATTAGATGAATTGCAAAAACAGTATTCATAAGCTTCAATAAAATAACTGGTGTATATTTTAATCTCTTTACAACAAGCAAATTGCAGTTGACAATATCAACAACTAGTTTGCAAGATATGTTTCCCAAGACTAGAAATTTATGACACACTGAGAAGGGGTAACATTGATTGAGCCATTTACCGCTAGATAACAATATATATGGATTTCCACTCCCAGCTTTGACAGTTTGCTAATACATTGCAATTTACAAAATTGGTAACAACAGTTGGCCACCTATTTTCCGACTGAATGTTACAACTGAACGTTAATTAAAACTGACAGACACTTAACGAGAAATTTGACATACAAAACACTGTCCCAAAATTTAGAAACATGGAAAAATGCACATTTTCAATGTGTCCTTAAATTAAGAGTCACGAAAAATAATAATTTCACCAGATTATAGAGGTGTCCCAACATTTTGATTGTCCCAACATATAGAGTAATTACGGAAACTGTTGCATTGAAAATTAGGCTAAAAAATGTTAATGAATTGTTTCTCAGGCGGCGCCGCAACGTTTTGTTATGGCCCACCACAAATTTGATGTAATGCCAAACAATAACTATTTTTTGACGATTGCGTCCGGATTTTAAAGCCGCAGTCTATACAGATGTTTTAATTAAAATAAAACTTTGCAGAAATGGTTTCTAAGAGGCTTGTTACTGAACAAATACAAAAAGAACGCTTTCAAATTGGTGAATTAATAACATTTTGGTATGCGATAATTGGTGATTACTCTGGAGCAAACCAGCATATGATTACATATGCCATTCACACCAAGAACTATTGAACAAAGAGTGTACAAAATGTTTTATGTAAGGAACAGATTTCAGACGAATAGACACCATATAAAACGTTCATAAGAACTATTACTAGATTCCATGGACAGTGGCTTAAATTTAAACGAATGCGCAGTTTAACATAGCGGAAGAAGAGTAACCCAGTAAATTTCGGTATTTCCAGTAACTTTCTTTCTGTCTGATTTAATATAATCAGATATACACAAATTGTGAAATACTATGTAAATCTCAACTTTGAAAAACAAATATTCGATAGGGACCCTTTATAAATATCGTCTATTTGTTGGTTTCAACTTTTGTTTCGTAGATGTTTGCTTGTGTAATAGGATTCCTTTTTCTTTTTTTTAGAAAATCTGTGTCCAAAATGCCAGCAGCATTGGGTAATGTTGCAGTATACTAAGATTTTCCTTTTCCAAAATTGTTGGTGATTTATTGCAAAAATAAATCCTATTTTTGACAGTTATAAAAATACGAATTACGAAAAGTTAAATTATATTTAAAAAAAGTACTTTTATGTTGATGGTACATCAATTTTAAGGCACAATATGTTAATTATGGGCATTCAAATTGATTGCCTTTTTACGTCAGTTTGCATAAATGACTCTGTGTAACATGAGCAATTAATCAATCTATATTTAGAATTTGATAAAAAGGGATGCTTATGTTGTTATTAAAAGTTAAAATTGTCTTTAATATGTACGTATTTACTTGTTTTCATAATTCATTACATAGTACCGATGGTAAATATTAGGAAAACAAAATGCTTCAATAACAATTTTTTCCCTCTTCCTCCTGATTTTTTTGGAAAAAGTGCCTGACAAACAATTCATTGATTTTTTTTTTAGCCTAACTTGGAGAATCTTGGAATGTGATGTAATGTCTCATCAGTGTGATAAGAGCAGAAACTGCAAAAAAGGTTAGCTTTAGATAATTCAAGTGCCATATCTACACAGTTCCTGAGGCGCTTAGGTTGATTATGGAACTTGACTGAGATATAATGCCCACAAGGATTTTGATGAAGTTTGGAGAAGATTTGATGAACACTGTTGGAGTTAGATGTTGATTAAAAGGCCAATGTAAAATAATTCAGTGCCCACAATTCCACAATGCCTGTGGCGATTTGGCTGATTATTGAACTAGGCCTGGATATCGTGCAAAAAAAAACAACATTGTCGTGATGATTTGATGAAAACTGTCAGACTTCGAGAGCGGAAACGGCTCAACGGCCAATTTGAGATAATTCATTTAACTCTACAATTCCTGGGGCGATTTGGCTGATTATCGAACTTGGTAAATACATTGTTCAAACAAACTTTTTCATGACGTTTGGTGAAGGTCTAATGAAAACTGTTGGACTTAGATACTGGAAACAATATTGAACTACTGACTGACAGACCCACCGACCGACATCAGCAAACCAACATACCCCGCCACGTTCGATGGAGTCATAATAAAAGCTGTTGCAAATTAATTTCAATATAACAAAAACACTATTTACTCTACATGTGAATCCAGTTGCTTTTATCTAAGACACCATGTGCTTCAAGAATCTAAAATAACACACAAGAATTTTAGCGAAACTGATGGATGCTACCCATAACATAACAAGGACATCAGTAACGCACATAATCAATATGTCCGCCTCAATAAGTTTGGTTAAGGCGGGCCTATATGGGACTTTAGAAAGTGATTCCCAACAGGTCAAATTTCCCTGGGACAGCTCGCCGCTCTGTCCACTCTGGGGAAAAATATTGATAGGTGCGTAAAACAGATGGATGTTTCACAACGATGCACAAAATAGTAACCAGAATGCAAGGAGCCAAAAGCAGATTCAACTAACTAAAAGCAACTGCATGACCAATTTTGTTATTAAATTTTTTTTTACCATGGCACACAAAATAAGACGAAGAAGCAGAAGCAGCTTATCTGTTAACAAACAAATCACTGTAAAATAAATCATAATTATGAAGTATCACTGCAATAAGGAAATTTCATCCTGGTTATTTTCCATCAATTTTCCTTGAATTTCATATAGCAGTTACACATAAAAATAATCAATGATACAGGAGATACTGACACTTGCCTACACATGGTAATGAAGCTTTCAATAAAGTTGCATTAAATTCTGAACACTGACAGAGAAATAGCTCAGACAAGTAAAATCATGGTGGTAGAACATCCTTATAATACAGTCATCCTTAGAAACAGCATTGTCACAAATAAACTACAATTTGGAACAAATTTGCATCAAGACTCATAACTCTTTGAAAGATACCCAAGTGAAACATTCTGATAAAATGTTCATTTGTTCTTTTATTAAACTCTGAAATATCTATTCACAAATTAGTTAAATGACAATTTTTAAACATGTTAACACCGATTCCAAAAAGAAAAGGTACATTATATTCATGCAACAATGAATAAGCAGAATAACTCACCTGACAATCATCTACTGGTAATAATATAAAGTATTTGAAATGCTTTCTGACACTATTTGTGAAAAAAAAGTTATCACTATCTGTTAAAAGTACAATTTAAATCATACATGGCTTGCTGGTCTACAACTCCAAGAAACGCCAAGGAACAGCATACTGCATCTTCCATGCAACATACTCTTTGTACTAAAGCTTCATGTAAACTTTCATTAAAATCATGCAAGTGGTTGCTCAGAAAGTGCCTGGACAGGAATTGCAGACTATATACTATTTACAGCTATCATCAAGGCAAACAATACGAGTATTCTACTTATCTGATTAAATGAACATTAAGAATATAATATAGGAAAGAAACCTTGACGTGGTCGATCCAAAAGTCAGCTCTACTTTGTCGCAGATAACCCCACCATCTCTCAATCCGCTACAAAAAAGTGAAATGCAAATGTGGAAATTATACAATCATGCTGACTTGTTTATTGTAATTGTTTATTAATATAACCATAATTGATATGTTTTGCTTGAGCCAATGCCAGGAATATACTTGTTCAGTTTTTTTTAAGAGCAATTTGCCCACCAGGAATATCTTTTAAAAGAAAAGAATATTTTCTAGAGATTTGACCTACTTACTAACGTTTGCCCTTACACCAAACATTTTGCACTTTTTGGATATACTTCATTCATGGAAATATATCGGATTTTAATTTCTTTGACCTCCTAGTTTCAGGAATGCAGCTTGAGGGTCAAATAAACTGATGAATGGACACCACATCGTAACATCTAAAGCCCAAAGGGACCTTATGCCCATTTCTAGTTCCTAACCAGCAACGCTATATTACCAATCAGATCATTTGTTTAAACATGGCTTGCTACGAAATGCGATATATGCACATAAGGCATATGCTTAAGGACAAATCTAGAAAAGGTAGAAAAGGTAGAGGGCGCAGCAGTGGGTAGGGGGGAGCAAGACTAGTTCCTTGAAATGTCTTAAAAATTGGTTTATAAAGGACTTTGCTGAATATAATGCTTTTAAGGGGAATAACTCCGTAAATAATGCAGTTAGTTATAATTCTTGTGCAATGCACTCCAACTAACAAACATCTATCCATGTTTGAAGTTTGAGGTCAATATCTTCAGTACTTTTTGAGGGAATGGCTGAAGAAGGAAAATTGACAAAGGGGAATTACTTAGTCAATAATGCTACAGTTATACAGTTTATGCATGGCACTTGGCCTAACAACCATTTGTCCATGGATGTAGTTTGAAGCTGATATCTAAAAGAGTTTGAAAGTTATGCTCTGGACAAAAAAAACGGACGGACAGACAGGCATGGTGATTCCAGTATAACCCACCCACCCTTTCAACTTTGTTATGCTGAGGTATAATTATATTAATGTCCGTTTCTGTATTTAGAGTATGAGGATGGAAACAAAATATATATACAACAAGGGCATTAATTCTAAGTCCATTCAAGATAACTCCGTAAATATTGAAAAACGATTATGGTTCATGTACTCCTCACTTCCTCGCAACGTCCTCTATCAATATAATTATGTGGTTTTATTTTAAATCCCTTCAACATTAATGGACTTATGCTCGGCACAAGAAAAGTAACCAAACCAAAGGGCATTAACTCTGTAAATATTGAAGAATTAGATATGGTCCTTGTACTCTGCACTTCCTCTCAAAGTCCTCTATCATTATTTGAAGTATCGTTTAAATACCTTCAATACTTTTCAAAGAGTAAATTTTCAAGTAATACTCCGCACAATGGACGGACAGACGATGCAATCGCTATATCAATAGACAGAAAGTTGCCAAACATCAAATTGGACCTTAATACTCAATAAATTTACAAACAAGAGCATCGCCTGTAAATGCTACTGCTCATCTGATGAACATACCAAGATTAAGTGACACCACAGGATAGAAAAAAAAATTAAAATCAGTAATAAGTACCCAGTCTGAAGGCTGTTGTTTCAAAGCATGCTCAGAAAAGTGCCCCTTAATGAAAAACTTAAGTTAAACTAGATGTGTCACAGACATGGGTGCCCCCGCGACACGTATTTGGACACAAAGAGCTTGTTGCCAACAATAAAGTTTTCCCACCACAAACTTATATTCATATATATTCTAAAGTGGAAAATATGACAAAGGGCCATAACTCTGCTAAAATTTGGTCACAGCCAAACGTCCTTCCTTACAATCACATACACGTTAAGGTTCTTCGGCTGTGAAGTTGGAGCTAAATCCCCCAAGCAGTTAAAGAAGAATAGTGTACAAAATTTCGGGAAGTATATATTCAATGGTGGAAAGAATGACAAAGGGCCATAATTCAGTGAAAATTGGTCGCAGCCGAAATTCCTTCCTTTACGATCATCAACAGATTATTATTTTTCAGCTGTAAATGTTTGAGCGCAATCGGCAAGCAGTTTAACAAGAGTTCAGCACACACAATTATATAATGGAAAAAAACTACAAACGACCATAATTCTGCCAAAACTTGTGCAACCAAAATTCCTTCCTTTACGATCATCTACACATTAAGGTTCTTCAGCTGTAAAAGTTTGAGTGAAATCGTCCCAGCAGTTAAAGAGAAGTAGAACACACAAAATGTTGGGACGTACAGACAGACAGACAGACAGACAAGTGCAACGCTTAATGCCTCCCACTTTGTGGGGGCATCAAAAGCCAAAGTCACAGATGATTAAGTGAGGAGCTAAAAATGTGCATAACCTTTTTATACTTTATTGACCAGTACATGTAAGTTCTTGTTTATTTTTGTTTAAATAGAATCTAGTTAAATGTTTAGCATCAATATAATAAATTATTGTAACATTCGGTAAAATTGTTGCTATTTATAAGTAATTACTTTAATAACTACAAATGTAGTTAATTAATTAGCAAATTATGTTGGATCTTTCAATGAGTGTAGTCTCAACTGACAGTATTCTCTCACACATGCAAACATGCACTTACAGGATGAACATGATCAAAAAGAAATTTACTTCAAACAAAACAACTTAAGTATTAGGATCTGACAAGTTGACATTTTTAGAAATGTTTTATACAGAGGGCCATCATTCACAAGTAATCAGTCAAAAGTGCACAATCTCTCTTATTACTGCCCTAAACACATAGAATGTAACCATTTGATAACTGTTCCACTAGCATAATTTCCCAAATGAAATGAAAACAATTAAAACTAGAGAGCCATAATGACCCAAAGCGCTTTATACCTGAGTACTGGCAATGACAGTGATCACCTCTGACATCTTTCAAAATGACCTACAGCAGACAAATTACATACTGAAGTTGACCTGGCAATCGGCAGGTGCATTTCATATGCATTTGTGTTCAAAACTAATGGGACTAAAACAAACAACAAGCAATCGGCAACATGTTAAATGCCATGACATAGAGGATCATTATTATTCATCCAATCTTTACAATCACATGGGATTCAAGTATCCAGCTAATTTCCATACACGGTGTTTCGTTCTTATTTTTAAAGAAGGATAATTGAAAATGTCACAAGTAACAGCTATAAAAACAACTGTCTAATTTACGTTTATCATTGACTAGGATTAGTCAATCAAACAGACTGTTGTACCAGATGTCGTTTTATGTCTTATTAATGAGATTCATATAATGGGTTAACAGCTCAATTCCAAGACAAATTAAATTGTTACTGAAATAATATGTGTTGCCATACCTAGTACAAAACAAGAGCTGTCTCAGGACACCGCGCTCGACTATTCAACCGCTTCGTCAGAGTTATGGGCCTTTATAACTACAAAAAGGGGCATAATTCTGCGATAATGCTTGTCACAGTTATGTGCATTGGCAAGTGACCTTATATAATGACCCTAAAGACATGTGTGAAGTTTTATATGAATATCTGTAGTAGATGTAGAGATATGAAGTTGCTAGCTAACTTTAACCTGAAATGTGAAAGTACAAAAGTGGCATAATTTTTCTAAATTGCCGGTCAGAGTTATGGGCCTTGGTCAGTGACCTCAAATAATGACCACAAAGACATGTGTGAAGTTTAAATTGAATATCTGTAGTAGTTACAGAGATATGGACTTGTTGCACGCAAACCTTAACCAGAGTATTACGCCGTCTAACGGGTGAGTAGTATAGTTCGAACTATTCAATGAATAGTAGAGCTAAAAAGTATCTATGATATCCCAGACCAAAGGTGTGCAAAAATGTGTTGTTGTTGTTTTTTCATAAACCTATGCAATACAACTCTTCTGTTGTACAAATGTGTAATAATCTGAAATACCAGTATTTATTTCCCATTAGACTGTCTATTGTCAGTTCACATTATTTCCCTAAACACATTTTAATACATTTGTATACAAAACAGTGGTGAATGTTGCAGCTCAAGGCTTTATTTGGTAAATATTGTTTTATAATATTATAATACTACTACATGATGTGTTACTACATTAGAATATGCATGTAAGCAGGTATTTGTACATACCTAGGAACTTGAAAACTATGCTTTATTCGCAGTACATTCCTCAGCTGTTCAAAACCACAGCATCCGTTTTGAATCTCTTGCTGAGCATAAAAAACACCAACACACTGAATAAAACCATAACATTACACAGTGTAAAAAACTATCAAAATATGGACATTTATCCAAAAGTGAACAAAATACTTCCAAGGACAGAAATTGCTCTATGGATTTTCAAAAGATATATTTAAATGCCTAACATTATCATATTTTGTTATTAATAATTATTTGTTCATGTAGAAATTGTTTAAAAAAATACCTGTGAAATTTACTTTTGACATTATTG
This sequence comes from Congeria kusceri, assembly GCA_027627225.1. Taxonomy (NCBI): domain Eukaryota; kingdom Metazoa; phylum Mollusca; class Bivalvia; order Myida; family Dreissenidae; genus Congeria; species Congeria kusceri. The sequence goes on along the minus strand of CM051038.1, from coordinate 3,281,254 downwards.
TAAATTTCTGTAGTATATATAATATTTGCTTCATACAGTGTCTATGGAATGAAGAAATGTAAATAAACATTTTATCAAGTTCCAAGTTTTTATTTTTTATTAGTTTTTTAATAATTAGATTGGCTGACCTTCAACTTAGCTGACATTTACTGACTAAAATATTAGACTTCTGTTGCAGATATCTGGTATTATATAGTATTCTAACATGACATGCGCATTTTTTCTATAGACAAAGAACAATTCAGCGTTGTTAAACTACTGATACACCCCAAAAATTGTTCCGAAACTGTAAAATATAGTTCTAAATTAATTGCAGAATATGTTGACAGGTCACGTTAGAATAAACATAATTTCCCATGGTAATTGGCTCATAAACAACCATTTGTCATTCTGATGCAGTATATTAAACCACTTCAGAACTCCAAATCGTTGTTTATTATCCGATAAACAACTCTAAATCGAAAAAAATTCTTAATTATAATTGTAATGTGGATTTTGATGATATATCTATTTGTATAAAACATTATGCTGAAAGTCAGACTACAATCCAACCATTCTGTTTGTCCAACTGTCAATTAAAAAATTAATGATAATAACAGCTAATAAATCTTACCCATGACTTGAGAACTACACATTCAACACAAAATTGGCATGTTCTTGGTGTCAGACAGGGAAAGACTTTTCTCTTCAGATACTCGTAACTGAAAAAAGAACATAAATGGTTTCACATAGTATTGTTATTATTAACTGTTATTCATAAAAAGTGATTCAGGCTGCACAAACTTTGAACATGGCTTTTTTCAGAGCTTGGGGGCCTTGGCCCTGTGTTTTTTGGAAAAATATCACAATAATTTTGGAAAAGGGGACAGTAACTGACAACAACAGCTCGCCCTCCCATTGAGGTGAGCTAAAATCTTAATTATGTTTCAATATTCATGCAATTACAAAGAGAACAATATCATAGCATGTTTATATCCTTACAGAATAAAACATACAACAAAATTGTTTACATAAATCAAAAACATCTATATCAGATTACGAAAAGTTTGTGTTAAATTAGTTGATATAACAGTTCCTGGATAAAAAGTGGTGATATATTGGTTGTATGTTATCTACAGAAAAAAAGAACAGCAAACCTGTAGTTAATGTTGTGCCGTGTTCTTAACAGGTACGTAATTACCTTTTGCTTGTACCCAAGACAATTATAATGTCTTAGTATTCTCTTTGTATCTGTTTAATACAAAGTAAGTTATATCAACAATTGTCATCTTAAACAAGACAACCAAGTTTTCACATGACTTCAAGCAGTGTGGCAGTTGTTGCAGTGAAACATTCCAATAATTTTTTTTTTAAGTTTTGATAAATCCAATGAACATTTCCTTGATTTTTTATAGCCATTATAAAAAGATTCCACCTCTAGCCCTGGTGGACATGCTTTGTTACAAATAAAAACAAGAGCTGATTGAAAAAATAGTTATGCTCCCTCTTAGTTAAAATAGCTAAAAAGGCTTATTTTACATAATCAAAGGCCATAGCTCCACAGTTACTGGGATGATTTGGTTGATTATAGAACTTAACCGAGATAATACGCCCATAAAGATTTTCACCAAGTTTGGTGAAGATTGTCAATTTTAGATAATTCAAGGGCCATAACTCCACAAGTCCTGGGGCGATTTACTGATTTAGAATATCAAACTTGACCTAGATATAATGCCCACAAACGTTTTCATGAAGTTTGGTGAGGACCAGATGAAAACTGTTGAACTTAAAAGAGCGGAAATGAAGGTGGTCTACCGACAGACCGACCGACGACATTAGCAAACCAATATACCCCCCCCCCATCTTCGATGAGGGGCATAATAACTTCGAAAAAAATTTGGTAGAGGGTCAACCAAGGAATATTTCTGAGAACTTATTTTGAAATCTAAAAAGTGTTTTCTGACAAGAAAATGTTTTCAAGCTTTACAAGAAAAAAAATATTCCACCCTTGGCGGTCATATTTGTTTATAAAATATTAGAATAAACAAAATTTCACGAGTATTGATATTAATGAACATCTTAGAAATATGTTAACACCTGTTTGGTTAATTTCCACCAGGTGGTTTCAGAAATAAAGCCTTTTCAAGTACAGCATTCACAACAGACACCACTGACCATAAAAGCTCACCCTTCATGCTTAGGTGAGCTGAAAAAATATAGCAACTACATTTTAAATTTCACATTCCATTCATGTAACAACATATTTATCAGTACCACAGTGCCACACTTAAAACAACCAAACATTTTTCTACATGTTGCTGTATGACTTCACGCAGACAAGCATGTCAGAGAAAAAATATAAACTGCATTGTAGCAGGGTGCTACACTTGGCTCTAATTGATTGCCCTTGATTTTGTTTTAACAGAATTAATCCCGAAACAGTTAAATCACATAAAACCCATTTAAATCAGTTTTTATTCAGCTTTTTGAAAAAGCAGTTGCATGTTTCTTTATTGTAAATATTAAAACACAATTATATAAAGTGCAAAGAAGACTGTCAGCATATAATGCTTTTTATTTCAAGCAACAGTCATAACTTCAGTATTATTGCTTACCATCAGATACCATTTGTCAAGTACATCCACTGTGTTTCACTCTATTTAATGAAGTACATCCACCATGCTTCACTCTATTTGAAAAGTAAAAAAGTCACCTTAATAAAAACATTGATAAATTTGAGACTGGGCATTGTAAAACATAACCACACAACACAGTTTAAAACATGAGAAATGCCATTCAATTTTAATTAACGATAGCCTTCAAACACGTATCTACACATAAAAATGTTTTAAATAAAAAGCCAAACCATATAGAATTGTTCACAAAAATTGTCTTCAACAAATTATCAGCCACAAATGCTTCACCAAATACTATTGGCAATTGTAATCAAAGGCCCACAACCCTGTGAAAACTCAGCAAAAGGCACAATCTTCCATTATCTTACTCTTGAAATGGATAAGAATAGCATTCTTCATTCCACGCATTTACTTTATTAAGAGTCTGGCAGTTTTTTCTTGACAATATAAACATGTACTGCACCAGTTGCAAACAAAACAAAGTCCCATAACTCCAACAAATTTTGTTTGTCACAATCATTGAAGCAAAATGTTCGGCAACTAGAGCTTTGTCACAGGAGTGGCAGCGGGCCCCCGAATGACAGCATGTTTGAAGGTGAGGAACCATTTTTTAAATTTGCGGGGCCCTAATAAATTTCACCTCCTGTTGATAAAGAAGCTTTCCATAAAGTTTCATTTGAAAACTGCCAGTGGCAGGGTTCGAATTTAGCGGAAAAAGCCACTCGCACAAAATGTTGAGTGGCTTTTGAGCTTACTAGCCAAATGAGAAATTAACTCGCAAAATATATTTATTATTATATTCATTAAACATCACATAAAATAGTATCATAACTCGTTAATTATTTTAGTTATGTATTTATAATTTGTTGTTCCGTTTGTAAACTTTGTACTTAATTCATTTATCTTTTTATTAACACAATTATAATTACCCTTCAGTAATACTTCCAATTTGAGCAAACAATAAAATCTAGTAAAAAAAACAATTCTTTAATATTAACACCTGTTCCTGGTATTAAATATTAACAACTGAGAAGACTGACAAGGAGACGTCAACAATCAGCCAGGCTTCCTAATATGCAAGCTGTAATTAGCAACAGTGTCAGTTTGACTTCAAAGGCCTTGACTTCCGAACTGGATATTAGGAGTTTGTAGCAGTAAGCGGTTAACACATTTAGCACATGTGCATTATCAAAAAGCATCAATCAATACTACTGTTCCTGAACAATGCAAGCACTGTTGATAGAGCAATAATTAATTAGCGTTCTAGGAGAAATGTTGAGGGTGTAAAAAAATCAATATGCTGTTTTGATGCATTGCCTAAATTGGAGATTTCAATACCATTTAAATGGGGGTGACGAAATATACACGTCTTGAAAATCAAAATGGAGAGTGTGTTTGGACAGAAAACTTATTAAATATTAACATGACTATTTACATTCAATGTTGATAGTTGTGTTTTTATTGGTCATTACGTGAGCGTATTTGAAAGTTTCTAATGTTTGTTTAATGAAGGTTAATGAAGGTTAATTTAGTGCAATATATTATAAAACAAAAACAACATGACATAAGGTGAAATAACGGCAATACAAAATCGGCGGGCATTGACAAAACATAACTGCAAATTGTTCTCAGATTTGTTTGTCTCTTCAGAAATTGGTTCAATATTATACACATTTTTTTTTACAGTACTCGCAAAATTTTGCGAGCTAGGGGAAAATGTACTTGCAAGTTCTGAAACGAAATTGCATTTTGCGAGTATGCGAGCCTAAATTCAAACCCTTCAATGGCATCTTACTGTAGTGTGTGTGGGTAAGTACCAGCCGCTAAGTTTAACTCAAATGGTTGAGCAGCGTGCTAGTGTTCCGGCGATCGTGGGTAAGTGCCACGCACCGGGTACACTTTTCATCCCAGGTTTACTTTAACGGTGTCAGAAGTACAAGATAGGAGTGCGTGGAGTTGGCCTAAATATCAATGGGAGGAGGAGTGTAGTGTGTGTTGGTAAGAACCAGGAATATCTCTTGGTACTCATTTATCACTTATAATGAATCTTCCTATAAAGGAAGGGAATGTACTATAGACTAGAAAATTCCACTACCTTCATGACCCGACATGGGGCACACTCTACTTTGTCCGTGTCCTGGTGGGATCTGAGTTAGCGTGGCCAGGCAAAAACAGATGTCAACACCTGAAACCAAATAAAACATATAAGTACTTAAAATATTAGATTTCTTGTGTTCTCTCTTTATTTTAGTGACATAAAGAACGTCCGAAAAATACTCTCAATAGTCTTAACACCAACAACTTCGACATCAGAGCTGTTCAAGGTCTAGTAAAATGGCATGCAAATATGCAAATAAGCAAAATATGCAAATAAGTATGGAATAATTGCATGATGTGGTACATTTACTTATGTCAGAAAATTATAAAATGATACAAACCTCGTGGTTTAGATCTACGTTGTCGTTTTTACTGCAGACACCTCATGCAAACATCTCATGCTGACTCAAACGAAGCTGGATAAGGTGCGAGTTCTGATTGGTTGGGATTGGTTGTTTCTAGGTATCGGAACCAAACAAATCAATTTCTCGGGTAACCCATGGCAACCCGCTTTATGTGCAGTATTCAATGTGTTATAATTTTCGTCGGAAGATTGGCAAAGTTCCGCGCTTTTTAGATTCCGATTTCTCGGGTAACCCATGGCAACCCGCTTTTTGTGCAGTATTCAATGTGTTATAATTTTCGTCGGAAGATTTGCAAAGTTCCGCGCTTTTTAGATTCCGCTTTGTGTGCAGTGTTTAATGCTCAATTGTTCCGTCGGAAGATTTGCAAAATTCCGCGCTTTTTAGATTCCGCTTTCTAGCCGTCGGAACAATTGTCCCAAAAATTGCTATCAAGTGTATTGGTATTCTGTCCGTCGGAAAAAGTTAAAAGTTCCGCGCTTTTTAGGTTTCGCATTCTACCCGTCGGAACAAACGTCCCGAAAATTGTATCTTTCTGTCCGTCGGAAAATGTTGATTCATGAAATACGGACGGCTGCTATATGCTTATATTAGCGTTGTTTTTTCGCGGAATATGAAAGGACCGCAAAATGAAAATCTCCGAAAGTCCGATAGTTACTATATATTTTTATGTAATTTAGCGGGGGTCTCAACCGGCTTTCCATAGAATTATATTATTTACAAAATCCTTCAATTCACGATGTGACATTTGTTGAAGAAGATTAAGATGTTCATTAAGAAATTAACTTATCATTGTGTTCATGAACACGTATCAATGGTGTTATAAAATTAAATTAAATAACATTAGTTGTTGTATTTACACATTTAATGTTGTGTATTTTACGGATTATATGTGTTTTTTTTTATTTATTTAAAAAAAAACTGCCAGTTTGACAACAAGTGTTATAAGGTATTGCAATACGCATGCAGATTCAGATTCAGTGTTTAAATATGAAAAATAAGCGGCATTTATAATATATGTTTAAATAAAGGCATACCTTTATCTTACATATATTTATTCAAAGAGATGTTCGTGCATATAAAGCACCTTCAATACAACTACATGTCTTACAAATATGAATGTGGTGACGATGACATACATGTAAACAAATACAAGGAATGGATAGTGTAGAGGAAGGGGATGTTTGAGATAATCACGCGCATATAGAATCAGTAAACATCGCGCTTTCATAATCATCACAAGAACGCAGTATACACATGCGCACAACGATAAAAACACATCCATGTGCTTATAAGATCAATAAATAACACGTTTATATCGATTTCCGTTAAGCGTACAAGTGACGTCAAATTCGAATTACGCCAATTAGTGAAATGTGGCGTATGTATAAACGGAGTGGTTATTTGTTGTGAACAAGGACAACCCGTTATAATTGTATAACTGTTTAGTAGATAATAATGTGTATTGTCCTAATGGTAAATTTTATTTTAAACGTATATACAATCCCACTCCTAACGCAGCATTTCTATTTGTCATTTCTCGACTATTTATAAAGGGATTTAGTCAAAATGTTGTGACACCTATGTGCGTTCTCATTTATTTTTCAAACAATACTGTCAAATTATAGCCTTTTATTTTATTAGTAAATTGTTTACTAATTAACTTACTATCATGGATATCTTAAATATACACTTTACGATAGAAAAAGAATGTAGACATTTGTAAAAAGACCGTGAAACGATACAACTCTCGACTTTTAAAGAGCAGATGCACATATGCCTATAAAATCGCCGTAATCACGACGAAATTTCGTGACATTTTCAAAATCTCGCGAACGAGCGCCCGCTATCGTTCGCGAATCGTCGCGAACATTCGTGACCTCGCTTCGTAAAATCTTAATATGCGCATGGATATATAAAGAAACAAGTTTATGTATATGTTTATATATGTATATACATACACAAAAAATATGAGCATGTATAAAATAACAACTTTATTATGTATTATTAGTAACGTTGTTAGTAACTTAAGGTGTATGGGATATACACCCTCAGTGATTTCATACCACACGAGAGTGAATTATAAATGATGCAAATAATTTATTTGTGTTACTTTGTAAGTTGCTAAAATAAATATGTATGAAATATGATCATTAATAACCCGTTATCAATTATTTAACTGATATCACTTTAAAATTAACGAAATATAAACTTACAAAATAACACGAAACACATTAAATGACGTCACGAAAATAAACGAAATGACATCATTAGACTGTGTCATTAGACTTCTATGGGGTATTGAAATCTACCCATGGTGTATGGAAAAATACCCCATGGTCATGTGACCGCTCTTAGCCAATCGGATCGCGTCATTTATGTCGGCGGTACATGCATGCATAAATGTACTATGTATATGTACATGCATTCATACAAAATATAAACGTGCATAAAACAACAAATGTACTATGTATATGTACATGTATTCATACAAAATATAAACGTGCATAAAACAACAAATGTACTATGTATATGTACATGCATTCATACAAAATATAAACGTGCATAAAACAACAAATGTACTATGTATATGTACATGCATTCATACAAAATATAAACGTGCATAAAACAACAAATGTACTATGTATATGTACATGCATACATATGTATATGTACATAAATTCACACACAATTATGAACAAGTATTAAACAACAAATTTACAATGTACATGCATACACACAAACACGCACAACATATTAAAAAAATAAAAACACATGCCCCAAGTTGGTGTTGAATAGCCCATTTCATACTCCAAATTAGGTCAAGGTCAAAGTGGGGTTTGATGATATGGGTGGATTAGAGATAGTCATAAGCAACAACTGTGTAAGTATCCAAGTGTTGTAGCAAGCGGTGTTGGTGCTAGACAAAACGGTAAAATCTAGTTAACCAAGAAACAGCCCATTTGAATTATTCTAAGTGCAAATTAGGTCAAGGTCAAAGCGAGGTTGGATGATATGGGTGGATTGGGAACGGTCATAAGTAACAACTGTGTAAATATCAAAGTGTTGTTGCAAGCGGAGTTATTGCTGGACGAAACGGTAAAATCTAGTTAACCAAAAAACAGCCAATTTGAATTATTCTAAATGCAAATTAGGTTACGGTCAAGGTCAACGCGAGGTCGGGTGATATGGGTAGATAGGGAATGGTCATAAGCAACAACTGTGTAAGTATCCAATTGTTGTATTAAGCGGAGTTAGTGCTAGACGAAATGGTATAATCTACTTAACCTTGTCACGGACGGAAGGACGGACGGGCGGAAGGACGGACAGATCAATCACTGTATGCCTCCTGCATGAACATGTTTAGCATTTTTTCTTAAAGTTTTATCAACGATAAAGAATATGCAAAGATGATTGATGTACTAAAACTATTCCAGTAATAGCATATATTACACATTTTCAGTTGGAAATATTTTAATCCAATGGTAGCATGACACAATTTAAATTATATATTAAATGTTTTGAAATAATATTTAGAAAATGAACTATTTCTGTACAAAGTGTTGGAATTATATGATATTCCAATTATGCCATTAAACGTTAATTTGTGTTAAAATTTGTGTTCAAATTTGTTAATCCGAGATGGAAAAAGCAAGAGGAAACTAAAAGAACACAAAAACAGCAACAACATGATGAAACAAATTGTATAAATCTAAACAATACGCTAAGTTTACACGTCTTTCACATTTAATGGGTTATGAATTTAAGAGCATATAGGTATAAATACATGAACAGTTATCAACGTGAATGGCAAAAACATGCGGCATTTAATCGGATAATGACAACTTTGTTAGAAAGGGACATGACGGTGTTAAATTATAACAGGCAAGAGATGCAATGGCGTATCTATAACCGGACGATTTAATTGTATTTACAAAATGTATTCCGAGTTTTTTTATCGACAATAATGTATGTTACTTTTATTTGTTATGCACATTGTCACAGTTTGTTGAAAAATGAGATTTTAATTGGAATAGCAATAAATAGAGTTGAAAGATTGTTTTTTTTAAACAAGCTGCAAACGGAAACAAAGCTGATGCATTGCTGTGATGGAAATAAAAATGCTGCGCTACACAGATCGTATGAAATGTCTATGACTTATTTTTCGATCTTCTGTAGCTGGCACTAAAGGAGTCATTTAGTGATTCGGTGTAGGACTTTTTCGGCCACAGCTTCTGTAACCAGGTTTTAAAGTCTGTTTAGTTGTGTGACATGTTGGTTTCGCTTAAACAAAGCGAATATTTTGCCTTCAAAACACCAGGCCTTTTTGACGGTTCTAAGATGTCTCAGACGCACAGGCGCCAGTATAAATGAATACATCCTAAAAGTTGTGTACTGACGTGACGTCATTTCATGTTGACAACTTCATTTTACCAAAATAACGTCGTGCGTTGGGTTAGCCAAAGAATATGTAACCGATAAAAACGCTCAAAATGTTATCTTACATGTGTGTAAGATAAGACTATTCGTCATGGCTATATTACATAAAAAATAAGGTATAGCATGTGATACTACACCATTCTACACATGTCTACGAATTTTCCGGACAACCATCGTACAATAGACAAGTTAAAATACCAATGCCTAGAACAATCAAAATGCTAAAATGCTTCTGGTTCGAGGGAAAATGATTTAAGTTTATTTATGCCGATTTCCTGCAGGATGCTTCTTATTGGCATAACAATAGTCAGACCTGTTTCAGCTACACCACCTTCAATTATTCCGATACAAGCAAATTTCCCATCGCAATCGCCAACGAAAACAGGTCCACCGGAATCCCCTTCTTTAGCAAACCGGTTGTTGTTCAACTGTCGTACTTGTACTTGGTTATACATAACCATCCTTTCACGCCAATTTTTCATACGAATTGCTACAGCATTTGGTAAATTATCAAGAATTGTTCCTTCAGTGTAATCCGATTCACTGCCAAACTTAAAACACTTGCCTGTGTAGTTTGTTTGATCAAAAATGTTTCCAGACGTGAATTCCAAACCTAAAAAAAATAATTTTATTGATTCAGGTAGTTAATTTTATTTCCTTTATGCATGTATTTTTAAAGATTTTTATTTTACATGTTCATCACACTCGCACTTAGTATGATTAGAAAAATAACAACTCGATCTTCACTTTAGGTGGGATAATTTCGAAGGAATATATGAATGTTAGCAATAACTATAACAATATAAGATTAATACAAAGACAAACACTTGCAGAGAAACCTTTATAAACATCCCCAGGCCCTTCTTTTTATTGCAAAATAAAACGGTTATGATTTTTCCTATTATTAAAAGGCTACTTGAATTGCAATGTCACTTTTGCCGATATTTGTAATTACTAGGGCCAAGACAATGCATGCTCATATTCAATGTAATATTCAATGTCATTGCAAACGAACAGAAAAGTAACGAGCGGTATTGCCAAGATAATGTACATTATTGTATTCTGTTTTTTTTTTCAATACGCACTAAACATTTAAATTATGTATTTTCCTAACAAACTACCGGTTCTCACAATTTCTGAAAGAGTTTAGGTCATTTCACTTTTCATAGCTATTATCTATTATATAAGTTCATTATTATGCCCTCCTTCGAAGAAGTGGGGGTATATTGCTTTGTACCTGTCCGTCGGTAGGTCGGTCGGTCGGTCGGAAGGTCGGTCTGTCCGTAGACCATTTCGTTTCCGCACGATATCTAGTTAACGCTTTGACCTGCGATCATTTAAGTTGGAATGCTGGATACTTGGGAGGAAAGGAAGATGCCTATCAATTTTTAGGTCAACAGGTCAAAGGCCAAAGTGACAGAGGCTTGTAACATGAAAACTGTTTCCTCTGTAGACCATTTCGTTTCCGCATGATATGTAGAATACGCTTTGACCTACGATCATCCAAGTTGGTATGCTGGTTACCCGGGAGAAAAGGAAGACGCCTATAAATTTTGAGTTCAACAGGTCAAAAAGTCAAGGTCACAGGGGCTTGTAAAATGAAAGCTGTTTTCTCCGTATACCATTTTTTTCAGCAGGATATCTAGAGATGTTTTGGCCTATTTTATGTTTAAATCAAACAGAAAACAGGTATCCTTATATAATAGACTGTTAAAATATATCCATAAATAAACCGCATCTTTCTTTCAGCTTTATATTTACTTTCTAAAGCATCAACTTTAATTTCCTCCCCATGTGTTAATGTGCACATACAATAAAAAATAATTAACAATTGCACACATTCACGACTTGGCTGCAAGTTGGGGGGAATACATGTTTTACAAACATCTCTTGTTTAGGATATAACGACACTGTGTCAATTAAGGACTGTTTGCCAGTTCCGATATCTCTAAATTACATATTTGTGTCATTGAGGCCTACTTTACATAAAGCGGCAAATGATACATGCAAGTAAAACAGGTTTACCGTTGTCGGATGTTCCTCTAGATGCTGGAAATCGGCCACTGTCAGGGATTCTCGTGAGTAATTGTATAACTGCTATTTCAATCCCTGGTCTTTCCTTAGTGCCTTCATTTATTATGACCTCTCTTATTTTTCCTATATCGTGTGGGGGTGTAGGCTGGTACACTATGTAGTCAGGGACATCGTCTGTTAGTCGAACTTTACCTTTACATGTATCCATTTCGTCATTATCTAACAAAACGTGGGCACAGGTTATGCCGCAAATATCGAACATTGGGTGTTGTAAAAATACGCCGAGCGTGCCGGACAGTTTGCGTTCGATTCGACACCCCATTAGAACTTGATCATGGATATCATTGGCATGTTTGCCGAATGGTACAAACGCTCCTTCTCGAACGATCACGGAAATGCCCTCGTATGATTGATGAAATGGGTTTTCTTCAATTGGTACATATCCCTTTGCAGGAACATAAAATGCCAATCGTGGCTCGAAATCTTTGTCTTCATTTTTCTTACTATATACACCTTGAATGAAAGTTAGAAATTGGTGTTCGGCAAACAAACGTTTTGAATTCACCAGAATGCATCTTTGCAGCCTTTCCTCGTCCTCTTTTCGCAAATCTCCCGATTCAGCTTCCGTATATGTACTGCTTCCGAAACAATCAATCGCTTTAGCAACGTAATCAATTTTTTCTTCACCTTTAAATTTTGATTCAATAGTATTGTTTATAAGTTCGCCAGTGTGTAGCACGACAAATACAACTTGTGTGCGATTATCGTCATGGAAAGCAGGATACACATCAACAACGTCTTCAAATGCACGAATTGTCTTACAAATATCTTCACAAGTGGAGATAAGTTCTTGTGACTTATGGCCGTAGTTTTGGCATATATCGCGAAGATGATCACGTGTGTTCTTCCTTGGCAAGGACACTGGAACGGGAAAAACAATCCTAGATTTAATCAAAGTATTAGCATGCACTTGATAATTGTAGATTTGTTTTTGGAAATATAGACAATAGTTTAAAGTAAGCAACATCTATATACAGTATTAAAAATGATCAAACTAAACATAAGATCAACTTGTCCTGGTCACGAGGTGATTGATATTATCATTACTTCATATGGTTATGAAATCTAGTTTTTATTTAGTTAAAATGATTGTCAAAATTTAGCGTGTACTCAAAGGTTACTAAATACTTAGAGTAACTGTTTCACAGTTTATTTTACAATTGTGTATGTTGTATTTTGTTCAGGATTAATTTATTGACAATACAGCCTTACCGGGTTGTGTGTTTCTTGCCCACATCACGCATTAAGATATAACCAAATTATCACTGTATTTTTTGTCTATATGTGGCAATAGGTATTTTGCCCTGCACAGTGTCCATTTGAATGATATATAACTTTGTTATTGACTCCTTAAGCGGATTTGTAATGTGGAAAATTTATACCAAACGAATTGTTGTTCTATTAAGTTAAATGCATAACGTATCATTCTAGCATTTATGACAATACATAATTCACATGAGTATATACGTTTTCGGATTGTGATTAATTCTGGGCTGTGAGGTTCGGCATGCTCTTAAACCGGTTAAAACGCCAAATGCTTTGCATTGACCGTTCCAAAGCGGTGATCCCAGTTTTAATCATTTTATGTTTTTTGTTGTATTGTATGTATTGTCATGTATTGTATACTTAATTGGCCACTTGCCTTAAATATAGGATCAGATGATGGTAATAAGTGTTTCTCTCCTGGAGATGTCTATGGAGTTTCATTATTGGCGCGGCGTATATATTTGATGAGTCTGACCGGAAGCATATGGAAGGAGTGTTATTTTATGCTTAGAAACCCTAACCTGACGTCGCGGAGTCAAACTGAGTATTGTATTGAACAATACGATTGAATAAATGTAATGTTTTCGCTTTCGCCAACACTTTCGACACGTATTAAAATGATATATCATGCAATTTATTGCTGATCGTTGCAAATTTGACTGGTCGCGGAGTCAAAATGTCAATTGGCTCCGACTTCTAGTCTAACATCTTCCAGAACGAGGTTGTGATCCATTCTAAAAATAGCACAGTAAGGATGGCTGATACAAGTGTGCATCCAATAACATGCGTGTGGTGGATTTGTGCTTTGAATCAATGTGTGCGCATCGTTTTAGATGTTACAGCGTTTATTTTAAATATTCACAATCATAGTTTTAATTGTCGGTATTTGATATATAATTTATTTCATTCATTTCTTATACAAGTTCTTAAGTTTGTTTATACGTGACTAATAGGGCATTTTAGTTTAAAAATATTATAATAAAAATGGTTATGTGTGTGATCTTATATTTTATTTTAACATAAAACACGTGCACGAAGTCGCCGAGACCGCTGACAGTGTTTTTAAGATGTATTAACCCGAAGTATATTGCAATTAATTGTCTCAATGAAAGTTCGAGAAATCTACAATTTGACCTGTCATACCCATAAATGGTATTGCTGTATTTTCCGGAATAGGTAGTGAATCATCGTTCGCGCGTAGTTATTGCATGAGATGTCGGCAACAATTTATGCGTGTAAAAAATTGTCAGTAGTTTTCAACACAGGCACGTTTGAATAAACATTGATGCTAATTAATAATAAAGGCCTTTTATTTCTTGGTTCTCGGACATTTTTTGAAAAAGTGTCCGGTTGGAGGAGGGAAAAAAATAAAAAGAAAAAAGAAAAACACAGAATTGAGTAAATTAATGCCGAGAATGTCAAAAATGGAAATGGGCACTGATATTAAAATTGTAATGTATTATTACTTTCAAAAATCATATTACACGTAACATTAACTTAATCACTACATAATAACCATGAAATTAATATTATTTTTGCATTCCGTGTAACAGGTTGAAACCCTTTCACAAGGTCGTTTTATGATATCGGTTAAATTCTACAACTTTTTTTAAACATTATTTGATTTATTGGCAGTGTGTCACTCAAGCATCATGAATATTTAATTCTTTACGTTACATATTTAAGTTGCATGTATAGGCATATAAAAAAACTGTCCCGATCTAGGTAGCCGTGTTTTTTTTAAACTTATATTTAAGAGAATTTTGGTAGAATGTGACCCAATAGATATTTCTTGTACACTGTTTTTAAAATCCAGCCAGTGGGTTCTGACTAGAAGATTCCAAATATGTCAAATATAACACATCCTTTATTATGGCGTCTTTTTTTGTAAGGAATCAAACATGTATGAAAGCAGTCAGAGGTTCTTCTAGGTAACATTTGTATGAAATTATTCCATACTCCAGCAAGTTATTTCTGATAAAAATCTAGTTTTTAATTTTTGATGGCCATGACAAGCAAATGGTTCTTTGAATTAATTGAATTCATTAAGGACTATCCCAGAAATATTTCAGTCAATTGTTGTTAAATCCAACGAGCGGTTTTATAGAAGAGCTTGTTTGATGTAAATTGTCGAAGACGGACGCCGGACGCCGGACGGTGCTTGACCATACATGTATCAGCAGCTCATCCCTTAGCACAGGATATATAAATGAAGAAAAACTCTTTATGTACGAGAATAATATAAATCATCAAAATATGTAGTTATAACTTCGTAATGTCATTTTTTACAAAGATCTATACTAGCTGAAATGCTTTGTTATATTAGTGAACTAATAACCGCATATATTTGGCTTGCTGTCAGAGATTTATTAACCGGTTAAATATTTTTTATCATGGTGTAGTTCGTTATTCCCGGGCAGTCCTTTAATTGCTACTTCCTACCCACCCTCTCATAAACAATGATACAAGTACAGTAGAAGTTTAAAATTATGAGCAGAATTACTTTCAGTGTCAAATCAAACACAATGAAGCGTTTTCAGGATCGTAGCCAAATCAACAGCCCGTGGAGATGGTCGAATTTCATTTCAGTTACAGTAGGGTCAGCGATTGTGTTCCGCAATTAATCGGTAAAGAATAGCAAATAAAATACGTTTTAAACCGTTTTTGCCCTTTTAAAAAGTTTTAACCGCTTTTCATCCGTTTTCAACCGCTGAATTACAAAATTCACCTCTATTCACCGCTTTTCATTGCAAACGCTATCTTTAGCGATTGATCGGTTAGCTAATAAAAAGCGGTGAAATAGCGGGGCTTATGAATCTATTTTAAACTACCACCAGTTCTTTTTAAACGATTATGGGACGTGGTCAACTATAAAGTATAAACCACTTAAAATGCAGTAGCTCAGAACATTTGTCCCAATGATATATCCGACTAGTTTAAAAATGGGCCATGCTGGGTCAAAAACTAGGTCACTAGGGCAAATTGAAAAAAAAGGTTGTGAACACTCCAGATGCCACATGTATAGCTCAATCACCAAGAAACTCGCTCAGAACATTTGTCCCAATGATATCTCGGATGCGTTCAAAACCCTATTACGTGGGGTCAAAAACTCGGTCACGAGGGCAAGTTGAATAAAAAGATTGTGAACACTATAGAAGTCATATTTGTTGCCCAATCATCTTGAAAATTGCTCAGAACATTTGTTTTAATGATATCTCTGACGAGTTCTAAACTGGCTCAAGTGAGGTAATAAACTAGTCACCAGGCCAAATTGAACACTCTGAATGCCGCATGCATAACTAATCATTACGAAACTTGCTTAATACATTTGTCCCAATGATATCTGAGACAAGTTGGAAACCAGGTTACATGGGTTCATAAACCGGGAAAAACAACAACTTGTAAACACTCTAGAGGCCACATTTAAGCTGAAGACAAGCGACCTTAGCGAATGAGCTACGGCAGTGTTTTCATCGGTCAGAAAAATACTTAATAAAATCAATTATCACATACGAGCTACATTCCTAACTGGATGTATTACAATTGTGAAAAAACATATGCCACTGCAAGGTACTATTTCAACTTATTAATAGACCGATCCGGGATTTGACACGAATATTTTAAACTCCTCCTCAGCTTTTGTTCAAGGATTAATTTCCTTTCATCGAAAATTACAAACATTACCACATGATCATCTGAATATCACAAACAATATGCACGTGCCCTTTTGTATGAAATAGTTAACCGCTAAACACGTGATATCCAAGTGTGATGATTGGACAACATTGCAGATTAATTTGAATATGATTGACATTTGTGGAAGCATCTATTAAAGTAATTTTCAAAGTTTCAACGGGCACTCGAGCAAATAAACCAATATGTTGGAGAGTTCAAATTCAAACACGAACGCCATCAATCAACAATACAGTATACCGCTCGTTTTCATGCAGGAAAGCGAACTGTTCAAAGGGCGAAAACCAGAGCAAAACGAGTGGTTACAACATGTAAAGCTCTACCAAGCAATCGGACAAAAAATAATGAAATACATATAGCAGGTTTGCATCGTGTTCGAGGTATGTGGCGAATTCACCTTGACAACATTGAAGACAAAGTAACACTGAAGGCCGAAGGGGTGTGTTTAAGGGGCAAGACCATCCCAGTACTTTACACCAACCCCGACAGGTTAGATAGTGAGAGCACAATCAGGGTACGATTCAACAACATTCCATTGTCTGTCGATGATGGAACTGTTACCAGAACTATTACACTAAAAGGAGCGGATGTTATTTCGCTTTATCGTGAAAAGCTGCGTGTAAACAATAAACTGACAGATTGTGAGACCGGCGATAGACTGGCCATAGTATCAGCATCTTCCATCATGACACACCTCCCAAAAATAATGTCCCTGGGGATATTTATAGGACGAGTTATACATGCAGGTCAGCAAACCAATGAAAATAGGCCGATGAGATGTACTAAATGTTTGCAAGATGGCCATGTTTTCTCCAAATGTCAAAACGAATGCTCAAACTGTGGCAAAATCGGTCACAAGGAATCCGAGTGCACGATGAACGATCGAACATACAGCGAACACAGCAACAATGAAAAAGAATCATCAGGCGATTAGTCATCGAACGACCAACCCTTCGAAGATGCGGTAACCAATGTTAACAAAAGTCCTGACCTTGGCACCAAACCTAAACAAATTAAAACAGACGGTAAACCATCCATGCAAAACGTGAAACCTATTTTTTATCACTTGACCAGACCCGAAGTCATTTTAGATGACACGATAATAACATTTATCCTGCTACTAACCTAAACAGTGACCTAATAAAGCGGTGACCGTATAAACTTGTTGATATCCGGCAGTAGATCACGTGACTGTGATATACCGTCAATAGGTATTCCTACGCGCCGGATAACAGCATTGTCGAAAATGACACAGCATAAAGTCTACTTACCAGAGTTTTTCTTCGATACAAACTTTGTGTTGTCTAGTTTAACAGAGATAAACAACAAATGAGATGTGTGTCCTCACATTCCATTTAACTGTTTAACAATAACTTCCTTCCAGTTCCATTCCATTTCAAAACACTTGAATCTGATGCAAGCGGGTTATTCTTTGTGGATAGACTTTCTTTGGTCAACCAAAAGAGCATATTCATCAAAGAAATAACCTTTTATATTAATTTCCGATGAAAAGAAATTAAAAAAAGTAATCAAAATTGTAACGTGGAACTAAACATTTTATGATTTATTTCACATTCAGTTACACTGTCCTCCACCCACAATTATCCGAGTAAATCGTAGAAAATTGAAAAGGGATCAATCTCACCGTTTCCATTCGAGGCAAATATTCCATACACTTTTTATCTGAATGCTATTGCATAATATAATCCATCCAAAACACAGAAGCACTAAATATTTATTCCGATTTCATGTATTTTAAACTGCAAAACACTCGCGTTCTGGTTTGACTACGTTGTGTAAACTTACAACTCAAAATGAATGACGTAGTTGGTGTGACGTAATTTAAAAACCAATATACTCTGGTTTAAAACAAAAGCAGATTTACTACGTACTGACATCAGCAAATAAGATTTATTAATATTTTACTTTTGCTTTTTGAAAAAGGTGATTAAGAATAGAGAACTATTTTTTTTCGGGTAGTACGCATTCATGCAAGCGAGTTATTAGGTCGAGGCCCATCTAGATTTTTTTTTTAATGGAAAACTTTAGTGTTTGGTGTTTTTAAATTTAATTGAATAGAAATCAGGATAAATAAAATACACGGTAGGTGCCGGGAAGGAGAAAGTTTATCCGGTTCGGCCCGAAAACAAAAATAGGGCTCGCTAAAGCTCGCCCTATTTTCATTTTCTAAGCCACACCAGATAAACTCTCTCCATCCCCGCACCAACTACGTATTCTTTATAATGTGTATGCAATTGATAGTATCACGTATGTGTGTAATGCAAAGCTATTTTACAAACACATATTTTACAATTGCTAATATAACAATATGGTCCTCTATTGCAAGGAATTTATTCATAATATTCACCTTTCACATAAGCTCAAAACAAAACTTTTAGCGTGGTATATAATGTATATAGCTAAAAGGACCAGAATATATTACAGCGAAAAATTAATACACATTTTGCAAGTAATACGGGTGAAAATAAGTAATAGTAACTGCACCTGGCTTGCATCAACTATATTGTTTTCATTTCACAAAACGGATAAAGAATACATAATAAAAATTAGTCTTTCAGTTTTTTTAAATGTTCTAACGGAATATTTTTGTGTATAAGCACGCACTGTTTAGTAACGGTCTGTAGCTCCAAACAGATTTCAATTCATCGACTTACCCGAGCTAATTATGCACATCAAAGTGCGGTAAACAAGGTATGTTTGGTTATGCCCGCTTGTCAGTTGTTCATATACAACCGGTACTATTTTATAACCTTTAATAATTTCGACATTTTTTATAAAACAGGGGAGATAATATCCCTACCTTTAGTTTCTTACTCTTACCACGCTCAACAGTTTGAGTTCTGCTTTGTCAGGTATTTGCTAATATTAAGTAATGTGTTGCATAAACAACATATACTATGTTTCTATATATTCTTAATTTTTAACATGTTATTACTTTTCCGGTATCATTGTAATGTTGCTTCATCTGTGATGAAACAACAGTTGAAAATCTGCACCTTTTATCATGAGCGTAATACCGGTATTACATATCGTTTCTCTTAATGCCTACGGATTAAGAGATCGTTCCAAGCGTGCTAGAGTTGACCAATATCTATTATGCCAAAACGCGGATATTGCTTTTTTACAAGAGTCCCATTTTTCAATTGATTTAAACTGTTTATTAATTGAGAACTTTTCGGCTTGGGACTTGTTCCATTCATACGGTAAAATAAATAGTAAAGGTGTTTCAATTGTAATTAGAAAACATACAATTTGAAGTCCTTGGTGTTTCAAGTGATACAAATGAAAGATATGTTTTCATGAGTATCGCTATTAAAAATAATATATACACATTACTAAACATATACGCACCTAACTATAAGAAATCTCGAAATGCCTTCTTAAATTACATATCGGAATTATTAATACAAAACGCGCAAGGATTAAAAGTGATAGGTGGTGACTTCAACGAAATCAGTAACCAAATAGACAGGAAAAATATATCAAATAGTAAAATAACCCTTAATACGCATTTAATAAATCTAATAAAAAATAAAAAATTATTTGATATTTGGCGAGTAATCAACACTACCAAATCACATTTCACATGGAGAAGAAAAAATAAAACTGAAATAAGCCGCGTTGATTTTTGGCTTATAGAAACCAATATTATCCCGTTAGTCTATTCAACCGAAATTAGACCTGCAATAATCCAGGCAACGGATCACATGGCAATTTCCATTTAATTTAAATTATCGTGCAGTAGAGGCCCTGAATTCTGGAAACTTAATAACTCTCGTCTAACATTTATAAAGAGTACATCCAATTGATAAATAGAGTAATCGACGACTGTGCCAACTTAAATATATTAGATAGTAAGACCACAATCTGGGAAATCTGTAAACATGAAATAAAACTAGCTTCAATTCGTTACTCTAAATCAAAACCACGCGAACGCAATAATAAACTGCACTCCCTTGAAAAACAACTTAATACCCTACTTACTCAAAGTTTGAATACCCAATCTGAAAATGCAACCATTGTAGAACTAGAAAACGAAATCAAACAAGTATATGATTTAAAGCGACTGGGGCACGCAGCAGATCTAGACTGCAACTTATAGAAGAAGGCGAACGTAATACTAAGTATTTTTTAGGCACAGAAAAATCGCGACAAATACGGAGTTGAGTTCTACAAATAGCTATATAAATCTAACGCAGCTGATAGTAGCGTGATCGAATATTATCTTAAGAACTCATCATTCACAAAAATATTGTCGGAAAAGGATGCACATTTATGCGAAGGTAACGTTTCATTAGTTGAACTAACCGATGCTTTTAAATCTATGAAACTAAATAAAAGCCCAGGTCTTGACGGGCTAACTGTTGAATTTTACAAAACTTTTTGGGAAAAAATATCACCACTGTTGTTTAACTGTATCTTAGAATGTACGCTCTCGGAGAATTGTCAAGATCACAAATACAGTGCATTGCTAATTACTTTACGAAAAAAAGTGATCCAGAAAAACTAGAAAATTGGCGCCCTGTATCTTTATTGAATACGGATTATAAATTCATAGCAAAAGTACTAGCACAACGCCTACAGAAATTATTACCGAAAATAATCAGTTTGGATCAACAGGGTTTTATTAAAAATAGATTTACTGGATGCAATATACGTCATATCCAAGACATAATTGACTATGCTGATATTTTTTATATAGATGGCGCAATCTTTTTTCTTGATTTAAAAAAAGCATTTGACACTGTTTAATGGAATCTCATGATTGGTACACTAAGGAAGTTTGGTTTTAAAAATGATTTTATCCATTGGGTTAAGACTTTATACACGAACATTTTTTTGTCTGATACCAATAACGGCTGGATGTCAGACTTCCTTAATGTCTCTAGGGGAATCAGACGAGGGTGTCCACTGTCATCTCTATTATTCATTACCATAGCGGAAGTGCTGGCCAATAACATAAGGTCAAGTGATGATGTCAAAGGAATACACATTATCTCCGAAAATACTCATATAAAATTAACACAACTAGCCGACAACACAACTATATTCCTAAAACATGCAAGCGAAAGTCCAAACGTATTAAAACTAGTTGATAAATTTGGAGAGGTATCAGATCTAAAACTAAATAAAAACAAAACAGAAGGTATGTTGATCGGCAACTGAAATGTAATTCCAACACCCAAAGATATTATATAAATTGTAAACCAATTGTCAAGGCCCTTGGTACTTTTTTGGAACAAACCAAGATGAATGCGAAGTACTCAACTGGGAAAACAAAATGTCATCCTGTCTAAAAATAATAAATGAATGCAATAAACGTAAGTTAAGTTTTCTTTGGAAAAGTAACCGCTATCAAATCTATATTGTTACCAAAGTTGGCATATCTAATACAAAACATAAATATTCCTAAAAAAGACTGTCCGAAATCAACTCAATGTTTTTTAGCTTTTTATGGAGTAACACACCTGAAAAAATAAAACGATCGGTACTAATTGGCAATAAACAAGACGGCGGCATTGAAATACTACCCGATATCGAAACTTATTCAAAATGTTTGGAAATAAAGTGGATTAAGTTATTATGTCATAACGAGGAGACAACTCGGAAAATTATCCCAAACTTATTTTTAAACCAATTTGGAACAAGAAATGTTTTTAAACAAGACAATCGGCGTTGACATTAATATTGAGATATCATTTTTACCCCAAACATAATACAAGAGGGCCAAGATGATCGGTTACGTGGCTTCTCGGACCCCATATTTTTCGGTCCCCACCTATATAAGAGGACTTCTCGGACTCCAGCTATTTCGGACATCACAAGAAAACTTCTCGGATCCCAAAATTAATTTGTGATTCATTCAATAATTATTAATATTTGTAACGTGAATAAACCGATCATACCGCCCCATGTTTTCACCAGTGATAAATGAATAACCTAAATAATTTACGTTAACATCATTATTATATAAATTTTTCAGCCAAATATAACAAATTAACAATGTACGAAAATAATTGCGGGAATGAATGAAAATTATTTTGTGTCAGACGCGTATAGTTATTCTTAAGTAATATGCCCATCTTGGAAGTTATCTATGCATAATACATACACATTTCGAAGTCAATTAATCATTTATACTGTGTATCCTAATGAAAACCAATCTTCAGGAAACATTCAGCGCATTTGCAATAATGATGACTTCCATTTTTGATAACACAAATATTACATTAGACTATATAGACTATGGCGATTTAAAATAATATTCGGTAGGAATATGATGTATCAAGGGTTTCTGTGTATAAATGGTATTGCAATTAATGTATTAATGCTACACAAATGAAGTAAAAGTAACATGAATATCATTTCGACGTATTCCGGGCGAGACTTATTTCACAACATGTTATTTATTGAAATATATATTTTTATAGATTCATTAACATCTACTGTAGAAGTTGATAGAAATGTGCAATTGTAATAGTTTTTTTATAGAACACAACCGCAATTCAATTTCAAATTAGCATGCACGGTATGTTTTTAAACATAAATTCCCCATTTGTTGAAATATTCGCTCTTGTGATTCTCTGTACGCTATTTGATGCATGTATATTATAACAGCTATACACTGGCAGCTCAATGCGCGCAATTTGTAGAATGATCGTGTGTTGAACTCGCTATATAGAATCAATTGTTATTAATAGAGCGGGTCGCTAGGCTAAACAAAATAGTGGATTAATTAATATAATATTCTATTCATGACATACAATGAGAAAATATGTTCATACTTATGCTCCGTTCTAGAGTGTATATCGAGAATATGTTTATAACTTTATTTTAACCGCTTATGTAAACAATTGTGTACATTTTAATCCCCAAAAGTACGCAACAGTTGTTGGTATACATTAAACCATTATTGTGAGTTTGCATTCGCTAAAATTAGAAAAGTTGCCCAATTCTATTGGCATTCAATTTTCCTGCTGCATAATTATCGCAAGAAATCTAGATCAAAAGTGATCTTAGACAGCTAAACCGAAAAAATTTATTAATTTTCAAAATGAACATAGACTCTTCAAAATCATTACCATGTGTCCGGAAAAATAGCCCACCTTTCTATACAGATCTTATAAATAACTACATAGAACTGAACAGTATTACTCGTAAACCAAAACCTAAAACGTTCCTTGATATAAGATCACAAATACTATGGGGTAACAAATTCATTAAACGCCATGGGAAATGTTTATTTTTCTCAAACTGGATCGAATCAGGTATAATATACATAATCGATATCACAACAAATAATGGACATGTTTCAGCAAACTGGTTGTCAGAAATAAACATGGTTAAATTAGCCATCCCTACAAGCGGAAATGAATACTAAAATCAGATGATTCAACACACTCCAGCGTAAAAATCCAAGGTACATGCCATTTTTATGAAAACTTCGACTTAAACTTCCTCAGTAGTAAAGATATCAAGACTATCTTTGCAACAAAACACTTCACATTACCGTACTTACACAGGTATTGGGAAGCAGAGCTGAATTCAAACATTAATTGGCGCTCAACATATTTTACTATACACAAAGTAATCGCTAATACAAAAGTCCGACAATTAAATTATAAAATCATACACCGGATAGTCCCCACAAATGAGAATCTTTTTGAATGGAACTCACCGTGCTGTGTATTTTGCCAAGAGATAGAAACATTTGAACACTTCTTCTTAGAATGTCTACACGTAACACAAATTTAGTGT
Source organism: Congeria kusceri (assembly GCA_027627225.1). Taxonomy (NCBI): domain Eukaryota; kingdom Metazoa; phylum Mollusca; class Bivalvia; order Myida; family Dreissenidae; genus Congeria; species Congeria kusceri. Next base: position 3,256,908 of record CM051038.1, on the reverse strand, counting down.
TATGTCAATTCCATATATAACAATATCGGATTTAGTAGACCTATGAATACTAACACCACATAACATAACATCACCATTGGCTTCAAAACAAATGATGCAGCATATCAAAATATAAACATTATTTTAAGCGAAATATGCTTTACAATCTATAAAGGTTACATGAAAAGTGAAAGGCGTACTAGGCATGTGAACATGACTAGCATTCTGCTCGATGGTCTATTAACATTAGAAAAATGCTACAAAACAACCAATACTAAACATCACTTATTATTCAAGTTCATAGTTCGTCTAAAAGCACGGATGTGTAATTAACAATAGTTTACTTATATTAAACCACAAGGGCGTTAGTACGAGTTGTTTAATAGCCACATATCGGAACGACAAAGAGTTGTTTTGGCCGATAAACAACGATAATGTGAACATTATTTCGATTCTATCATGACTTGACATATATTTTGCACTAATTATTGTAACTGGAACTACATTTTACTATGCTCCGCTCAGAATCGGGACTTCTTTTTGCGTTGTTTATTAGCTAGTTTAACAAAGAACATTTTATTCTTTGTCCATAGAAAAAATCGCGAGTATAATGTTAGAAAATAATGTAACTTACATGAATGACCTTTATCAATGTTCCTTCAAGATATGGATGGTGATGTTTGATTTGGACAGATAAAACATTTCAAACACTGCTTGGAACTTACGCACTTTTAATGAACGCATTCTCTGTTTAGTTTAGTAAATAACTTGGCCTATGTTAAAAATTTTGTACGACATTGCATGTATTTTGTAATTCAAAGAACTATACCACATTTCACAGCAACACGTTACTAAAAGGGAGCGTTGCAAGATCATATTTTTCACAAATCATATTTTTCACACGCCTGTGAAAAATAGGATCTCATTTGTCACATTTATAATTGTGAAGAATGTGATTGGCCAAAAAGTGGCATGCGTACTGATCACGTTTTTTACATATTTTATGGGAAATTGTATCGCAACAATCGATGAAATCATTGTTTGGAGAATAATTATACAGTAATCAACATCATCGTCATCATCATCATTATCATCATCATCGTCGTCGTCATCTTCATCATTATCATCATCATCATCATTATCATCATCATCATCATCACCACCACCATCATCGTCACCATCGTCACTGTCGTTTCCATCGTCATCATCATCATCATCATAATTATTTTCGTCATCACCATTATTATCATTATACTTAACGTCATCATCAGTATGGTCATTACTATGAAAAACTAACCCCTATTTAGGAGCTACTTATGTATGCATGCACTTAAGCGTTTGTCTGGTCTAATTAGGTAATAGAAATGCACGTGTACTCGCGTACGTCCATACAAACGTACACCTTTTTATTATGGCGCATCCGAACGTACGTACAAACAAACTTCCTATTTCGGATTATCAAAACCAAAATAACCATGCACATGTCCGCCCGATCTAGAATATACGTATACACGGACGGTAATATAAGGATCTTATTACAACCTCCGCACATGTTAGTATGTACGTTTGGACAGCTTTTTGTTTCATGTGTGAAGAATATGATTTGAGCGCATATAAAAAAACAGGACTCGATAACACATTTCATAGAAAATGTGAAGAATGAGATTGCGATTTGTGAAGAATGATGTCCTATTCTTTACACCTGTACAAATGAGATCCTATTTTTCACATGTGTGAAAAATTTGTGAAAATATGGTCCTACAGAGCGTTATACATTGAATCTGTGTATATACATTATATAAACGTCCAAGACAAGCGTGCTGGTTGTAAAGGTTATACTTTACTAATGGAATTTTGTTAAACATCAGCTTTAAGAATAATGTCGAAATTACTAAATGTATGTTTTTTCTAAAATATCTTAGTTATAAAGGTGAATACTTAAAGTGTTTAATATAGACTATGTCTACTTAATAAATTAAACACTGTTTAAGGTTCTTCATGCAAGTTATATTTCAGTAAGACAAACATCTTGTTGTTTTGCAAATCAAAAAACCTACACCACATTTTACATCAACAAGTTACTATAAGGGAACGTTATACATTGAAACTGTTTTATATGCCTAGTGAATTGTCGTTATTTATTTATATACATTTCACATTCTTCCGATTATTAGGTAAATGAAATTAATATCGATTATTAAGTTGTTTTAAAAGTGTTATAAAAACGGCAATTTAAAGTAAGTTTAACGCTCGATAGCATAAAGAGGCTTTAATATATCGCATGTAACATCGACAGTACCATAGAAATATATGAGAAGTACTATAACACCAAATAAAGGTGTTCAGGCTTAAACAAGTTAAAAAGGGCAAATTTTTTTTATTGAAGTTTTTTCCCCTACTCTTTTTATTGGCACTATGTAATCACTTACTAAAACAAGTGAATAAGTACAGATTACAGACAAATTTACGTTTTAATAACATCATAAGCAGCCCTTTTTATAAAATTCTTAATATAGAATTATTAATTGCTCATGTTACAAACGGTCAATTTAAGCAAGCAGACATAAACAGGCAATCAATTTGTAAGTTCAGTATCAACACAAGTGCCGTCAAATTGATATACCATCATCATAAAAGTCATTGATATAATTTAACTTTTCGTAATTGATATTTTTATAACTGTCATAAATAGGAATTATTTTTGCAATAAATCACCAACAATTCTTGGAAAGGAAATCTCTACTATACCGCAACACTTGTCAACGCGGCTGGCATGTTATTTTGTTTCCATTGGACTTATTGACACAGATTCTCTTAAAGAAATATGGAATCTATTATAAAACAAGCAAATGAACATACGAAAACAAAGGTTGAAATCACAATATGCAAAATTTATGAAGGTTCTCAATCGAATATGATATATATTTTAAAGGTGAGATTTACACAGTATTTCACTATTTGTGTATTATACCCGATTTTATTACATACCTTTAATACTATAAATAGTAAAATAATGCGTGTATTTCTTTCTGATATGGATTTGATAAATCCGGGAATACACAGAATGTGTGCCGATATCGCTTTTCTACTTCCTGTTGTGCCAGATACATGGCACACGATTGATTTCACGTGCCGTCGTTAACTGCGCTTGACGTCATTGGTAAAGTTAAAATGGCGGACCCGGAGCGTACGCTAAGTTTTAGCGGTTCGTTTGTTGGAATTAGACGGCGATATTCAAGACAATGAGCGAGTAATTGATACCCATGAATTTGTTGATTCCATAAAAAATGAAAATACATGTACCGGAAGAAAAACGATCGAATGACGGAAGTGAATTGCTTAATTGACTTTAGTTGAAGGTGTGTAATAAAAAAGTAAAAACACAGTTTTGGTCCGCCTTTAGGCCGTATCGGCTAAAGCCATGGAGCCGATATTGCCGAAGGTGTGCACCATAAAGGCGCACCATAGCCGTATATTGACCTATATATTATTATTAAATCAGACAGGAAGAAAGTTACAAGAAATACCGAAATCTACCTCTACCGGATTACTTTTATTCCGCTGTAAAAATGGGGATTCGTTTAAAGCCGCTGTCCATGGAATCTTAGTCAATACATCGTAATTTAGTATTATAGTTCTTATAAACGTTTATGTTGTTTATTCGTCTGAAATCTATTTCTTATTTACGAATTTTAGGCATTTTAAACTTCCTTGTTTACAAGCGCTTGCAGACTTATGTTTTGTTCTTATTCATATGACCTTCTCATCATTAAAGGTTATCCGACTTCAGAATGATTAGTGTAAAACATTAATGAAACAATGATGTGTTTGTATCAAAAATATGTTAATATTTATGATTGTATCGATTATGTTAACTTAGTTTTTTGTATTTTTAATGTATAATGCAATGAATAATATATATTTTTGTATAAACTTTACAGGCTCATCAAACACACACGTTATTGGCATAAACGACACGAGTTCATTAAGTCAACTTTCAAGCTACAAATACTTTTCTATTCTTTCCTCTGATGTGCGGAGAATATACATGTATTAATGAGTCTATCCTTAAAAGCATGAGAACAACAAATTGTACGTTCTTCATAAGTTGTTTTAACTTTCACACTGCGGTGACAGATGGGCATTTTTAACGTTGTCAGGTGAGATAGAAAACAAAACAAGCGTTTGGGGGTTCCGGCGCTACACTGTGACCATCCCCCGTATTAAAAATAGACGAGGTGAAGCGAAAATAAGTTGTTGATGCATGTGCAAAGGTGAGCAAAACTATTTTACTACAAAGTGCTGATATCCAGTATAACGTATCCTGTCTAGTGTCATTGTCGATTTCTAGATAGGTATATTGACGCTTTACTTTTGCTGTCTTTTACAACAGTATAAAACCACTGCTTTTTATATAAATAAAACACGGCGCGTTATTTTTCGTTATTATAATAAAACGCAATACTAAAATAAGTAAAAACATATATGACTAATTTAAATCATTGTGTAAATCGATGAAAAGACTGCCCTTGTAAACGAATGCAAAATATGGCCTGTGGCAATGTCGATATTATAATACGAACGTATTTTTAAGAACAAACAAAGTATTTTATGCTATATGTTTATACGACCTTCAATTATCTTTAAATTATCTTTAAACACATCACTATTAACTTCAAATTACTAACTGATTCATTTAACATTGTCAGCTTCCATGTTTTGTCATCCATTTTGGTGCTCATCATTTTATTCTGTGTACAACTGCAACATTTTCAAAATTTTACTAAAATATAATTTAATTATGCATGTACAGTTTATTACATCAAAATGAAGCTCCAACATTTTTTATTATTTAATTGTAAACGACATGCGGGCCTCCTGTGAAGGTTACTGCCTCCGAATGTGTTTTTTGACACATCAGTTACTTTGAACTTATGTCACATTTTAGCATAATGGTGTTTTTAAATTCTTAAATGTTTTCAATTTTCATTGATATGCAATGATTTCAATTAAGTTTCAAGACCTTCTATCATTTATCCATCCAAAATACAACATATTACTTAAATGATACTAAAACGTATCCCTAGTCTAGAGCCTTTGTCAACATCTATATACTACAGGAATATGCGTTATGTAGACAATTATGTAAAAACAATAATATTTTTGGTCTTTTGAAATGCCATAAAACGAAAAATCCGCAAGTTAAAATAAGAATAAATATTGGTTACAAATAGGGCATCATAGCGAGCATTCAAAATCGAAGAGATGTACTATAAAACCAAAGATGCACGTTTAATTGATTAAACGGCTGCACACAACTATTAAATTAAGTACATAAAGAGATTACATGTTAGGCAATGTCGTCCAAAACTTTCCGTTATGAAAAAGTCCCGCAGCAAACGGATGTTGTTTTTTTATATTTCTAACCACGATCTGCAAACGATAAAGGCGAAAGCTCATCGATGTACGTGTACACGTGAATGTTTTCGTTAGTGAGTGCGCGCCAGTACAACGGGTAGTAGGGTGGCGGTGTCTGTACAACGGTTGTGTCAGACATGGTAGTGGGGTGCGTATGTGAGTACAACGGGGGTATCAGACATGGCAGTATGGTGACAGTGTCAGTACATCGGATATGTCAGACATATTAGTAGGGCGCCGGTGTCAGTACAACGGATGTGTCATACATGGTAGTTGGGTGCCTGTATCAGTATAATGGATGTTTGAAAATGGAATAGCGATGCAGTGACATTACAACGCGCGCGTGTGTTACGTGAACGTATATACAAGTATAAACAGGTTAAACGCCCATGCCACTGATTATAGAACAAATAATGTTATTCCAATTTATTACTTGAAAAAAGTGATATACCCCAATCACAGAGTTTACATATTTTAAATCGTCGTTTGACAAGCATGTTCAGTTTTTACACCTCAGACTACATACCAATTAAACAATCATTATTTCATACTTATCCAAACGTTTATTATTTTTAACTTGACAACTGCTTTTGTTTCATATTGTATTGTCATATTTCTGTGTTTGTACACTTGTTATTATTTTAATTTAAACTTTAATTAGCTGGCAGTTTCGTTGAACCCAGTACCTTGTCAATTATATTTTTTTGTAACTACTGGATCATCTGGAGCCCACTAACTTAATACTGAAATTTGGTAATTTTCCCGACCTGTTTTCTTTTATTCGTACTTTAAATTGACATGGCCTAAAAGTTTACCCTAAAGGTTTACCAATTTTCAAACTGGTCCGATGCAATCATTAGGCAATTTATACAGTTTAATAATGCATATAATTTAAGTATGGCATTTTAATCAATAATATTTATTTCATCAAACCTACCCAAAGCTTTTCACAATGTCAAAATGTATGCCTGAGAACACATCTGCTTCTTCGGCAAAGACACTCAAAATGATTACATTTCTTTCACATAAATCGGTAACGATGTGAGAAACTGTGTTGTTCTATGCTATTTTGCGAATTGAAATGGATTCTCTTGTTTTTGATAAATTTTCAGATTTTTTTTCTGCCGATGTGGGGGAAAGGGCCTGGCTTTTTACAGGGCAAATTAGCACGAAATGCCTGATTTTGGGGAACACTGGCCACTGGAGCAACCTACCTCAATGTTTTTATTGTTTTAATAGATATATATTTTACTGTGCTTTATATTAATATTATGGCATTAACAAACGCACGTGTACATGTAAATTACGTACACAATATTAAATGTATTAAAAATTTTAGTTTATTGTTCATTGCAGTAACTTAAATAACTTTACATATAATTTTCATGTCAACATGTATACACTGTTATACTATTTACAAGTGCTTCACAATATATTAATGAACTAAAATTTGTAAATAGTATACTATAATGAATTGTTGCACTCTGGTTAACATAAAAAGGCTGAACAAAATATATACCAATTATGTACATGTATCAAAAACAACTAATTGGTAAAATAGGATATTATATTTGAAGTTTGAAATCAAGAACAATCCACTTTTACTTTACTGTCCGAAATACAAACATACCCGATAACCAGACCATTTGACATATTCCAGACACAAAATTTCTCACTCAATTTATCAACAAGATAATCCTTTAATTAGTTCTGTCCCCTGATTCTATGACAGCTTGCTAGCAATCATCTTTAATAAGACAGTGAATGCTGACAAACAGCCCGTTGTTTTCACAAATTTGATAACGATTTTCTGATATGAAACCACGCACCTGGCAGACTGTGCCAGATTGGTTATTGGAAATTAATGGTTTGTGTTATAAACTGTGTTCTATACATAAACCAGTCCCTACATTTTGCCTAATTTATATTCGTACTCAAAGTGTTTCGTCTGCATCGGGAAAGAAATGGAAATAGTACTTTTTATTGGAACATGGTACAGAACATTTTAGCTCTCGGCATAGATTTTTTTGTGCTACGAATAAAATACAAAGTCGGCGGGAAAATTATAAATAAAATTCACAAAAGTTACTTTTATTTTTATGTGATTTTGTCAACATTTAGGGTCGGCGCTCCCGTAAAACAAAAGATAAAAAAATGTTGGCCTTATTGAGGGGAAACCGTTTTTCTGTTTTTAGCAACGGTGACCTTGACCTTTGACCTGTTGACCTTAAAATTTGCAGGGTTCTTCCTTTCCTCCCAAGTAACCAGCGTACCAACTGTCATGATCGTACGTCAAAGCGTTCTCAAGATATCGAGCGGAAACGAAATGTTCTACGGACAGACCTACCGACCGACGAACGGACAGGTGCAAAGCAAGATACCCCCACTTCTTCGAAGGGGGGCATGCAAAGCAAGATACCCCCACTTCTTCGAAGGGGGGCATACAAATCTATGTGAAAAAGGGACATAACTCTTTCAAAATACAAAATAGAATTAGGGGAATATTCACCCTGATACTGGAGTTGATGACAAAGGTATATTCCAAATTTCAAGTGAATAGCTTTTGTAGTATTGAAGTTACAAAACTTTTGAATATAAACTTTAACCATAAAATCTATGTGTAAAGGGGCATAACTCTGTCAAAATACAAAACAGAGTTATGGGGAATGTTGCCCTTGATACTGGAGTTAATGACAAAGGTTAATGCCAATTTTCAAGTGAATAACTTACGTAGTTTTGAAGTTACCAAGCATTTGAATATAACCTTTAACCTGAAAATCTAAGTGAAAAAGGGGCATTAATCTGTCAAAATACAAACCAGAGTTATGGAGAATGTTGCCCCTGCCACTGGAGTTGATGACAAAGGTTAGTTCCAAGTTTCAAGTAAATAACTTATGTTGTTTTGAAGTGACAAGACTTTTGAATAAAAACTTGAACCAAATTCAGACGCGGAAGGTTCTTCTTGCATGTTATATTACAGTAAGAAACCATATTGCTGTTTTGCAAATCAAAAATCTACACTACATTTTACATCAAGAAGTTACTATAAGGGAACGTTATACATTGAAACTGTTTCATATGCCTAGAGCATTGTCGTTATTTATATACGTTTCACACTCTTCCGATTATTAGGTAAATTAAATTTATATCGATAATTAATTTTAAAAGTGTTATAAAAAACGGCAATATTAAATTTTAAGTCCAACGCTTGATGGCAGAAAGAGGCTTTACTGTATTGCGTGGTATATCAACGGACAGTACCATAGATATCTATGAGAAGTACTATAACATCAAGTAAGCTAAAAAAAAAAAATACTTGTTTCTCAGGAACTTTTCCAAAAAATCAGGAGGGGGTCAATTTGTTTTTATTGAAGTATTTTTTCTCTTACTCTTTTCTATTGGCACTATGTAATGACTTATTAAAATAAGTAAAAGTACAGACTAAAGACAATTTTAAGCATCCCTTTTTATACAATTCTAAATATATATATATATTTAATAATTGCTCAGTTTGAAAATTGGTAAACCTTTAGGGTAAACTTTTAGGCCATGTCAATTTAAAGTCATTTTAAGCAAGCAGACGTACAAAGGCTATCAATCTGAAAGTTCATAATCAACATAAGTGCCTTCAAATTGATATACAATCATCATTAAAGTACGTCTATTGATAGAGTTTAACTTTTTCGTAATTCATACTGTTATTACTGTACAAAATATTTATTATTTTTGCAACAAATCACCAATAATTCTTGGAAAGGAAAACTACCATACTGCAACACTTGTAAATGCGGCTGGCATGTTCGTTTGTTTCCATAGCAACATATAAACAGCAGATACAAAGTAAAACAAATATGAGCAACACTCAAGCCGTCTGGCATGGCTGTTCACTGTATGTATTATATTACCAGGGTTTCCCGCAGGCCTGTTTCACTTGTCGGGCCCGACATGCACGAAATGCCTTCAACGCATTTAATCTTTTGCCGACATGCCTAAATAATGCCGACATGCTTTAATTTTCAGAGCGACAACTCTTAATCCCTTTATCTATAACACCGATCGTAAACCACAGGGCTATAAATGAACGCCATATTGATCGATAACGCCTAACTTCCAACAGTGTTATTGACATGTGACTGAACTTTGTAGTTCCTCCCACAACAATCTCATTAGCCAATCAAATATGGCGATTTTTAGGGCGGAGTTTATACCTTACTAACTACTAAAAATGTGTTTGACAACAAATACTAGCGTTGCCGGGAAAAGTGAACAGGCATTTTAAAACATTTGATTATTATATTTAACGTTTTATTTTATCCCGATAATGTTTTTATCCATTTATCAAATTGACAATCAAAAATATGCAAACAAATAATGTAATGTAGAGCCTAATTTTCAAACATAATTTAACGTCGTCAAACTTAATTTTGTTCACATAAACACTGCAATTAAGCACGCGATCAGTACACGCACATTTTTCATGAGGCATCCGTGACCTTGTGCATGGCAATATAACTTTCGCGCCCTTTTGTAGAAAAACACGCTTTTCACATGGAGAAACAGGACCGTATTTTATGTCGATAAGGAGCCGCATATTCGAGTATTTAAAAACAACGGTGATTTATTCAGATTTAAATGTCCGCATTTAGTATAACTAATATAAACGATTGATTTCTTTCGCATCCGAAAACAATTAATGACATAAAAAAATGTTTGAAAAAACTAGCGGTCATGACAGAATTTCAAGGCGGAAACACAGCTAGGCTTTTCAACGAATCTGAATACCATGTATAATTGAAAATTAATTCCATAAGAAATGCAGCCTAGTATTGTGATGTACACTGCCTCCAAAGGAGTTTTTATTCAAATAAGAAAACAGCGGTTATTGCGATTTTAGTAGGAGTAATTATTGTAATAGTTGTATAAAAGTAAGAATTTCCAAATTAAAGACAATGCAAAGAGAGGTGCTGGTCGAGCAAAAGGCCAGGCCAAAGGCTAGGCTAGCGATAAAGGGCGGTAGTTAAAGCAATACTGCCGATTTCATTGCCGCCGGCATTTTGAACGTCGCAGCCGTTTTCGGAAAGGTTGGGTCGCGCGATGCCAATTTTGGGGAGGTGGGTTCAAGAGGTCAGCCGATTTTGGGGAGGTGGGGTTGATCGTTGCAGCCGATTTTGGGGAGCTGGGGTTGGGTGATGCGGCCAATTTCAGCAGGGGTAAGGGGGTCGGACTGGAATGATCTCGAGAGGGGGGGGGGGGTCGAGCCGGTTTTGTGCCTTCAAGAAATCCTGCGGGAAACCCTGATTACACATATAGTGATTTTTTACATGTACAGATACTCCAGTCATGGTGTATGTTAGTTTTATGTATTATCAATCACACATATTTTAAGAGAAAACATGTATACCAAACATAAATGGAACATTATTGGTTGCTGGAAGCCTGTTTTAATTCAGTCAAAAGTTGTGTATCAAGGTATTTATAACAGGAAAAACACAAAACTGTAAAAGTACCAAATACAAAATGCAATATATTGGTATGGACATTCATATTGCGGTATGTTATTGCTGAATCAAATATTGCAATATACCAATATACCGGTATATTGTGAATCCCCTATCTTTAATACTATAAATAGTAAAAACCAAGCGTTGATTTCTTTCTGATATGTAAGAAAAAAATCCGGGCATACACAGAAGGTGAGCCGATATTGCTTTTCTATTTCCTGTTGTGCCATGTACCGGCTAGGACATGGCACACGATTGATTTCACGTGCTGTCGTTAACTGCGCTTGACGTTATTAGTAACGTCAAAATGGCGGAAGCGAAGCGTACGCTAAGTTTTAGTAGATCGTTTGTTGGAATAAGACGGTCATATTCAAGACAATGAGCGAGAAATGTATACCTATCAATTTGTTGATTCCATGAAAAATGAAAATACATGTACCAGAAGAAAAACAAATTCGGACGTCAATCGGGTAAAAAACTGGCTTAAAAGCAAGGTTGAAGCGAGAGAACTGTTTGAAATTCAGGCAGAGGTGCTAAACGTATTTTTAGCTCACATGTTTCAAATATTAGATCGAATGACAGTAGTGAATTGCATAATTGACTTCAGTTTAAGGTGTGTAATAAAATAGTTAAACGTTATGGTGCGCCTTTAGGCCGTATCCACGGTGTTGGATCAGGGTGAACTTTTCAGGATAAAAATGTCATTTTGGACGCACTTTTACGGATAACCACCAAACTTTTCATATAATATAGGATAAGGCTAGGTTAAGTTGACTCTTACATTACCATTTTATAATCGCTTTTTTTTTAAAGATTTTTTATTTCTCTTCTTAATCAGTATGATTTACGGAACACGTTGAATATGTCAAAATGTATCTATAAGCTCTGTATTTTGTAATACTGTCCCGATTAAGCAAAATACTTTGATTTGTTTAGAGAATTCGTTCAGCAAATGAGTGGAGTGTTTTTTCATTTGAAGTTTTAAGAGTTCCCTTTATATTTAAAATACATCTTAATAAATGTCAAGGTATTTGTTAGTTGTGAAATGTATGCCTGCAACATTTTAAGCTAAAAAATGCTGTTATTAAGGGAAAATCCTTCGGTTTCTTTGATCTTATCAATACAGTCATAGAGATAAACATAAATACACCAACATTTTCATCCAATTAAAATAATCCTCAACATATATGATTATGGATCTTTGTTATTTTGTTATGCTTTTCAGAAAATATGCACTGAAAACATTAATTTTGATATTCATGGATGTTTTATGAAAACTGGTTGCTCTGTTTTTTTATACAAAAGAAACGAAGCGTTGACAATACAAGCTTTAAAAAAATAACGAAATGACGTAAGGTGAAACGTGTCATGTTACAAACATTTAAATGTTTGGAGTTGAACTGAATAGCATGTGTCGTACGACTGGGTCAAAGCTGTTCTTATCTAATTTTGTAATATTCATACGACCATTGCCCAGCTATATTTTGCAATATTCATACGTCCATTGCACGGCTATATTTTGCAATATTCATACGACCATTGCACTGCGATAAAATCGTGCTACGGCCGTCTTTGCCGTAACAGGTCAACTCGTACCCTAGTCAATCCATACCATTTTTGGTTAAATCTTACCCTATTAAGTAATGTCGTTCCCACCAGATGGTATCTCGTTACTATGACTTAGTATCTTTGATCTAGTCCCTTTAAAAGTGGCAGCTAAATTATCAGTTCCAATCTGGACACGAATATACCTTTACATATCTAATAACGAACAACATACTTTTTATAATTTCAACGTACGTTTATAGCGTTCAAAATATAAAATGAACACGAGATGTTTGTAAAACATGTATGGCCCTGGACTTGCAGCCAAGTTGTGAATATGTGCAATTGTTAAAACAATTTTTTTAATACGCAATCCCAAGCGAGGTCTCGATATATGGTATCTATGTATGAAGTTTCATTAAAATATCTCGATGCGTTCTCAAGTTATTGAGCGGAGACCGTTTTTCTATCTTTAGTAATGGTGACCTTGACCCCAACCACCCCATATGAAATCCGAATAGAAATCTCAATATAAGTAATCTATGTATGAAGTTTCATTAAAATATCTCGATGCGTTCTTAAGTTATATTGAGCGGAAACCGTTTTTCTATTTTTAGTATCGGTGACCTTGACACCACCCACCCCATATGCATTCGGCTCACCTTCGGAAGTATTGGCCCTCGGGCTAAAGCCATGGAGCCAATATTGCCAAAGATGAGCCGATACGGCCTAAAGGCGCACCATTGCCGTGTATTAATCGATATATTATGATTACATCAGACAGGAAGAAAGTTACTGGAAATACCGAACTCTACCTCTACCGGGTTACTTTTCTTCCGCTATGTTAAAATGCGGATTCGTTTAAAGCCGTTGTCCATGTAATCTAAGTCAATACATGGTTATTTAGTAATAGTTATTTTTAACGTTTATGGTGTTTATTTGTCTTAAGTCTATTTCTTATTTACAAAAGGCATTTTAAACTTTGTTTGTTCAAAAGCGCTTGGTACGAACAGAATATACAATAATGTACATGCTGGTATACTCCAGAGGCATCACCAGTTATCGCATACAGAAAATAGACAATCAAAATTTACCAAAATATTATTATTACACTGATTTCAATTGCGTTTATCTTTTGGATCGGTAACATGCCCATTAGAAACTATTTCTGCATTTTTTTCTGCACGGCTGCTTTAAAACCCGTGCACAATCTTAAAAAAATAGTCAATAAAATGTTGGCATTAAATAAAATTTGTGGCGGGCCATCACAAAACGTTGCGGCGCTGCCTGGGAAACAATTCATTTACTTGTTTAGCCTTACACTTAGTCAATTAGGAGACTGCATGTAACTATTAAAAAAACCCCATTTGGGACTAAGGCAACGTCCACTAAAACTTTCTGCTATAAGAAAGCATACGGCCTACATATAGAGTTGCAAATATAATATACTACCCAAAATGTAAGCGTCTTACTAATTAATATATGAATAATGAAACTCCAGAGACATCATCAGGAGACAAAACCTTATTACCATCCGTTGGTCCTTTATTTGAGGCATGTGACTAATTGCCTATATAATACAGGACAATGCATACAACAAAACACAAAACATACCCAGAGATGTTTGTAAAACATGCATGCCCCCCCCGACTTGCAGCCAAGTTGTGAATATGTGCAATTGTTAAGAATTTTTTAAAATATGCAATCCCAAGTGAGGTCTCGATATATGGTATCTATGTATGAAGTTTCATTAAAATATATCGATGCGTTATCACGTTATTGTGCTGAAACAGTTTTTTCTATTTTTAGTAATGGTGACCTTGACCTTGACCCCACCCTTTCCATATGCAATCCCAAGTAAGGTCTCAATATAAGGTATCTATGTATGAAGTTTCATTAAAATATCTAGATGCGTTCTTAAGTTATTGAGCGGAGACCGTTTTTCTATTTTTAGTAACAGTGACCTTGACCCCACCCACCCCATATGCAATCCCAAGCGAGGTCTCAATATAAGGTATCCATGTATGAAGTTTCATTAAAATATCTCGATGCGTTCTTAAGTTATTGAGCGGAAACCGTTTTTCTATTTTTAGTAACGGTGACCTTGACTTTAACCCCACCCACCCATATGCAATCCACAGAAAGGTCTCGTTGTAAGTTATCTATGCATAAAGTTTCATTAAAATATCTCAATGCGTTCTCAAGTTATTGAGCAGAAAATGTTTTTCTACTTTTGTAACGGTGACCTTGCCCTTGACCCCACCCACCCCATATGCAAGGTCTCAATATAAGGTATCTATGTATGAAGTTTCATTATAATATCTCGATGCGTTCTCAAGTTATTGAGCGGAAACCGTTTTTCTATTTTTAGTAATGGTGACCTTGACCTCACCCACCTCATATGCAATATCAAGCGAGGTCTCGGTGTAAGGTATCTATGTATCAAGTTTCATTAAAATATCTCAACGCATTCTCAAGTTATTGAGCGGAAACCGTTTTCCTATTTTTAGCAATGGTGACCTTGACCTTTGACTTCAAAATGTTTAGGCTTCTTTCTTTCCTCCCAAGTACCAACTTTCATAATCGTAGGTCAAAGCGTTCTCAAGATATCGTGCAGAAACTGAATGGTCCACGGACAGACCGACCATCAAACCGACCGACCAACAGACGGACAGGTGCCAAGCAAGATATTAAACATGATTCAATATGGGGTCATCGCCTTGGAACGGCCGATGCAAATCATTGGGGGTTTAAACCAGTTTAAAGGCATGCAAACCTCACACTTAGCCCAGAATTAATCACAAAACACACACTTGTAAGTCTGCTATAAGTGGTGAACAATTAATGCCTATAGGAACCCCTATCATTTGCTTAAATATTTTACCATTGAATTTAACAAATACATTGTCTACAAGAAAATTGAGAGCAGAACATAAATCTAGATAAGTCCAAATAATATATTTATCTTATTCTTCATACGTGAAGAATACTGTTTTGTTATTTACATAATTGTGCGGTAGCGTCGTGTATACATTTGAGAAATCATATGTACTTACGTGCGATGCTGTATAATTACTCTTTTCAACTGTCGAAATAAGTTCAGATGACTTTTTTGTGGACCAAAATAAGTTAATATTATTATTTTCATAAAACCTTATTGCAATATATAATTATATGATTTTCTATAGCACTCAGTCTAGCAGTGAGATAAATTGATTTTTGTTTTCTTGTACAAGAAACAGAAATTGCAAATAAAATGACTCTTATATGGCGTTTTATGAAGTTTAGGAACCCAGTACAGAGATTGTATCTTTAAGTTTTTTCTTTCAATTTTTACATTTAATTTGCTGCACTTCGTAATGTGTTCCGATATGATTTCATTAGAATCTTTATAATATTCAGTATATGATGTCGTTGTTTAAGATAATTCATTCGATATTGTTTGGACATAAAATAAACGTCACACTATAATAATGTTATTAGTCGCTTTATATGCAGGAATCATAACATTTAAAGTGAAGTTCGCTAAGAGACTCACTAAGTGCATTTTTATTTAATTGGGATTTGTGTGTCATAGCAAGCGGATTACTTTTATAAAAGTCTATTTTATTTAAAGCCATGAACACAAATTTATTTTTCCATTCAAACAGGGCTGATAAATCTGCATTTTCAATTTTGGACCATTGTTTTTACAATTCGTTTCTAAAGACTTAATATCAACTTAACCCTTATCATAATCAATTGATGTCTGAATGATACATTTAGGACCTCTGTGAAGGAATGATACATTTAGGACCTCTGTGAAGGAATGATACATTTAGGACCTCTGCGAAGCTATTTTCTAAGTTTCCTTTTATTAATAAAATTAAGGTTTCCAGTAATAACATGGCCAATCGGTTGATAAAAATATTTAGAATTAGCACATTCTCAGGTACTTTCAATTTTGTAAAACATGTTCATCAATAGTAACAGAGTTGTGATTAAATACAATTGTACAACTGATGTGTCAGATATGGTAATATTGTGCTTGTCACAGTACAATGGATGTGTCAAACATGGTCGTAGTGTACCTGTGTCGGTATAACTGGGGTGTCAGACATGGTTGTAGTATACCTGTGTCGGTATAACTGGGGTGTCAGACATGGTTGTAGAATGCGAGTGTCAGTGCAACCGGTTTGTCAAACATTGTCGTACTGTACCTGTGTCGGTATTGGGGTGTCAGACATGATAGTAGTATGCGCTTGTCAGTACAACGGATGTGTCAGACATGGTAGTAGGATGCCTGTTTCAGTACAACGAGTGTGTCAGACATGGTAGTAGGATGCCTGTGTCTGTACAACAGGTGTTTAAGACATGGAAGTATGGTGCCAGGGTCTGTAAAACTGGTGTGTCAGATATGGAAGTATTGTGCCAGTGTCTGTACAACGGGTGTGTCAGTCATGGTAGTATGGGGCCAGGGTCTGTAAAACGGGTGTGTCAGACATGGTAGTATGGTGCCTGTGTCTGTACACGAGTGTGTCAGACACGGCAGTAGGATGTCTGTGTATCAGAACAACAAGTGTGTCAGACATTGTAGAATGTTGCCAGCGTTTGTACAACGAGTGTGTCAGACATGGTAATTGGATGTCTGTGTCAGTACAACAAGTGTGTCAGACATTGTAGTATGTTGCCAGTGTTTGTACAACGGGTGTGTCAGACATTGAAGTAGGATGCCTGTGTCTGTACAACGAGAGTGTCAGACATAGTAGTGAGGTGCCAGTCAGAGCTCCAGATAAAGTTTTAGCCTAATTGGTATTTTACCCCCTGATCTTTTGGTTAAAGGGTATTTTACCCCCAGTTCATCAGCTTTAAAGGGTATTTGAGAAATTTAAAGGGTATTTGCATTTTTATACAATATAAAAAGAGTTTTTTATGTGCTTGTTATATATGAAGACATTAATATTGGCAAATGGAATAAATTGATTGTAGACAATAATCTGTAGGTCTATCAAAACATAACATTTCCTTGGCAAATTAGTAGTTATTTTCCTAGATACTTTGTACTTTTTTCATTGCAAATCCTGATTAAATGTTTTTGATTTTTGTAACCTGCTTTCTGGTCAATCTTGCCAATTTTTTGCCACGATCACAAATTTTTTTAGACAATTTTGCACTCACATGATGCTTGTGTCCGATTTTTCAACTGCTGTGACAAAGAGATCGCCACTTTTCACCTTTTAAATAAAGAAGCATCATAAGACTCATTCAGATTAACATTTTTCAAGATATTGCCTACTGGAACTGGCTGATTGAGCTCCGTTTTCAACCTACATACACAATGCAAAGCCATTTTGAGTAGAAAGATTCGTTTGATTCACTTGTAATCGATTCAAAGGCTAACTTACACCATAAGCGCGACTGGATAATCGGTAAAATCGGTTATGCAGTTTAAGCGATTAAAAATATGTACCGAGATTTGCAATCCGTAACGTTACGCACTGGGCAGATTTCTGATGTTTTTTTTTCATTTCAATGTGTAAATACGCGGATACGCGTCTTATCTGGAGCTCTGGTGCCAGTGTCAGTACAACGGGTGTGTCAGACATGGTAGTATGGGGCCAGGGTCTGTATAATTGGTGTGTCAGAAAAAGTAGTATGGTGCCGGTGTCTTTACAACTGGTATGTCAGACATGGTAGTGGGATGCCTGTGTCTGTACGAGTGTGTCAGACACAGTAGTAGGATGCAAGTGTCAGTACAACGAGTGTGTCAGACATGGTAGTATGGTGTCACGGTCTGTACAACTGGTGTGTCAGACATGGTAGTAGGATGCCAGTGTAGGTACAACGGGTTTGTCAGACATAGAAGTAGGATGCCAGGGACTGTATAACTCGTGTGTCAGTCACAGCAGTATGGTGCCAGTGTGTATAAAACGGGTGTGTCAGACATGGTAGTAGTATGGCAGGGACTGTATAACTGGTGTGTAAGACAAAGTAGTATGGTGCCAGTGTCTGTAAAACGGGTGTGTCAGACATGGTAGCAGGATGCCAGGAACTGTATAACTGGAGTGTCAGACATAGCAGCATGGTGCCAGTGTCTGTACAACGGGTGTGTCAGACATGGTAGTAGGATGCCTGTGTCTGTAAAACGAGTGGCAGACATGGTATTAGGATGCCAGTGTCTGTACAAAGGGTGTGTCAGACATGGTAGTAGGATGCCAGTGTCAATATAACGGTTGTGTCAGACATGGTAGTACGATGCCAGTGTCAGTAAAACGGGTGTGTGAGACATGGTAGTAGTATGCCAGTGTATGAACAACGAGTGTGTCAGACATAGTTTTATATTGCAAGCGTCTGTATAACGGGTGTGTCAGACATGGCAGTAGGATGCCTGTGTCTGTACAACGGGTGTGTCAGACCTGGTAGTAGGATGCCAGTGTCTGTACAACAGGTAAGCCAGACATGGTAGTAGGATGCCAGTGTCTGTACAACAGGTAAGTCAGACATGGTAGTAGGATGCATGTGTCTGTACAACGGGTGTGTCAGACATGGTAGTATGGTGCCAGGGTCTGTATAAATGGTGTGTCAGACATAGTAGTATGGTGCCAGGGTATGTAAAACTGGTATGTCAGACATAGTAGTATGGTGCCAGTGTCTGTACAAAGGGTGTGTCAGACATGGTAGTATGGTGCTATGGTCTGTATAAATGGTATGTCAGACATAGTAGTATGGTGCCAGGGTATGTACAAAGGGTGTGTCAGACATGGTAGTATGGTGCCAGTGTCAGTACAACGTGTGTGTTAGACAAAGTAGTATGGTGCCAGTGTCTGTACAAAGGGTGTGTCAGACATGGTAGTATGGTGCTATGGTCTGTATAAATGGTATGTCAGACATAGTAGTATGGTGCCAGGGTATGTAAAAAGGGTGTGTCAGACATGGTAGTATGGTGCCAGGGTATGTACAACGTGTGTGTTAGACAAAGTAGTATGGTGCCAGGGTATGTACAACGGGTGTGTCAGACATGGTAGTATGGTGCCAGGGTCTGTATAAATGGTATGTCAGACATAGTAGTATGGTGCCAGGGTATGTAAAACTGGTATGTCAGACATGGTAGTATGGTGCCAGGGTCTGCATAAATGGTATGTCAGACATAGTAGTATGGTGCCAGGGTATGTAAAACTGGTATGTCAGACATAGTTGTATGGTGCCAGGGTCTGTATAACTGGTATGTCAGACATAGTAGTATGGTGCCAGGGTATGTAAAACGCGTAAAACGAAGTACTACGGTGCCAGTGTCAGTACAACGTGTGTGTCAGACATGGTAGTATGGTGCCAGTGTCTGTATAACTGGTATGTCAGACATAGTAGTATGGTGCCAGGGTCTGTACAAAGGGTGTGTCAGACATAGTAGTATGGTGCCAGTGTCTGTATAACTGCTATGTCAGACATGGTAGTATGGTGCCAGTGTCTGTATAACTGGTATGTCAGACATGGTAGTATGGTGCCAGTGTCTGTATAACTGGTATGTCAGACATGGTAGTATGGTGCAAGTGTCTTTACAAAGGGTGTGTCAGTCATAGTAGTATGGTGCCAGTGTCTGTATAACTGGTATGTCAGACATAGTAGTATGGTGCCAGGGTCTGTATAACTGGTATGTCAGACATAGTATGGTGCCAGGGTCTGTATAACTGGTATGTCAGACATAGTAGTATGGTGCCAGGGTCTGTATAACTGGTATGTCAGACATAGTAGTATGGTGCCAGGGTCTGTATAACTGGTATGTCAGACAGAGTAGTATGGTGCCAGGGTCTGTATGACTGGTATGTCAGACAGAGTAGTATGGTGCCAGGGTCTGTATAACTGGTATGTCAGACATAGTAGTATGGTGCCAGGGTCTGTATAACTGGTATGTCAGACATAGTAGTATGGTGCCAGGGTCTGTATAACTGGTATGTCAGACATAGTAGTATGGTGCCAGGGTCTGTATAACCGGTATGTCAGACATAGTAGTATGGTGCCAGGGTCTGTATAACTGGTATGTCAGACATAGTAGTATGGTGCCAGGGTATGTATAACTGGTATGTCAGACATAGTAGTATGGTGCCAGCGTATGTATAACTGGTATGTCAGACATAGTAGTATGGTGCCAGTGTCTGTTCAAAGGGTGTGTCAGACATGGTAGTATGGTGCCAGTGTCTGTATAACTGGTATGTCAGACATAGTAGTATGTTGCCAGTGTCTGTACAAAGGGTGTGTCAGACATGGTAGTATGGTGCTATGGTCTGTACAATGGCTTTCAAAGACATGCATTCTCAAGTTATTGAGCGGAAACCGTTTCCCTATTTTTAGCAATGGTGACCTTGACCTTTGACCTGTTGACCTAAAAATGTGTAGGCTTCTTCCTTTCCTCCCAAGTACTAACTTTCATAATCGTATTTCAAAGCGTTCTCAAGATATCGTGCAGAAACGGAATGGTCCACGGACAGACCAACCATCCAACAGACCGACCGACAGACGGACAGGTGCTAAGCAAGATATTAAACATGATTCAATCTGGGGTCATCGCCTTGGAACGGCCGATGCAAATCATTGGGGGTTACAACCAGTTTAAAGGCATGCCGAACCTCACACTTAGCCCAGAATTAATCACAAAACACACACTTGTAAGTAAACTTTAACCTCACAGCAAAGCACTTCGAATTAAATAGTAATAGAAGTGAACATAAAATCAATTGATTTCAAGACCTAGCATCATATAGTACAAATCACAGATCGTCGTCGTGCATCTCAGGAAGAAGCCGTAATATGTGGTGTTAAAAGCCAGATTACATAGCTTAGTTGTATATGTTTAATATTTCTAATTAATATAATTGTAATAGTAGTTTGATACTAAACTAAAACTATCATTACTACATGCACTTATGCAAACATAATATGAAACATTGTTTATTCTACAAAACGTGATTCAAATACTAAAATTAATATTTTGCTGTCCATATGCCGTAGACAAATTACATAATCTGTTATAACGCATTTGATGATAGGTTTTAAAGCTGTTACTGTTCAAATTAAATGGATGTTTATTTAACGCTGTTTACCCATCAAGAATGTATAATTATTTACGGTTAAACAAAATTCTCTACCAAAAACTAACAGGCAGGTGTTACTGAGCATAGACAATAGATATAGACATATACCCCTTTGATTGACAAGACTGTAACAGTTTATAAATAACGTTTATAGCATTCAAATTTGCATATTTACTCTTACGTAATCGTTTTGAAACATCACTGTAAAATGATGGGTGTGAAATTCCATTAACCAATACAGATTTGAAGGAAACATTATATTTAGAAACCAAAGTTTGAAACCAAAGTATTTTTTAAAAATCGTAGTAAACTTTTGTGTAGTTCATGAAACAAAAAGCCTTGTTTTAATAATGTCTTAGTTATAGACAGGTTACGTTTGTTGAAATAATATATTCATGAACAGGCTCTTGCATAACGAACTAACTGGGAAATATAAATGCCATACAAAGGACTCTTAGGAATATTACCATCTAAGAAAGGGATTTTTTTTTTTCAAAATAAGGTTTATCAATATTTAACACGCCGTCATTATATCTACTAGTTTTGTTAAAGCTTTGAATTAAACTTAACTGTCTTTCCTTAGACAAACTAAGCATAAAATCCCTTTCATAACATAATTAAAATAAATCTGCTATAAGTGGTGAACAATTAATGCCTATAGGAAGCCCTATAACTTGCTTAAATATTTTACCATTGAATTTAGCAAATACATTGTCTACAAGAAAATTGAGAGCAGAACATAAATCTAGACAAGTCCAAATAATATATTTATATTATTCTTCGTAAGTGAAGAATGCTGTTATGCTATTTACATAATTGTGCGGTAGCGTGGGGTATAAATTTGAGAAATCATATGTACTAAAGTGCGATGCTGTATAATTACTCTTTTTAACTGTCGAAATAACTTCAGATGAATTTTTTATGGACCACAATAAGTTAGTATTATTATTATATTATTATTTTCATAAAACCTTATTGCTATATATAAGTATAAGATTTCCTATAGCACTCAGTCTAGCAGTGAGACAGATTGAGATTTCCTATAGCACTCTGTCTAGCAGTGAGATAGATTGAGATTTCCTATAGCACTCAGTCTAGCAGTGAGATAAATTGAGATTTCCTATAGCACTCAGTCGATCAGTGAGATAGATTGAGATTTCCTATAGCACTCAGTCTAGCAGTGAGATAAATTGAGATTTCCTATAGCACTCAGTCTAGCAGTGAGATAGATTGAGATTTCCTATAGCACTCAGTCTAGCAGTGAGATAGATTGAGATTTCCTATAGCACTCAGTCTAGCAGTGAGATAGATTGAGATTTCCTATAGCACTCAGTCTAGCAGTGAGATAGATTGAGATTTCCTATAGCACTCAGTCTAGCAGTGAGATAGATTGAGATTTCCTATAGCACTCAGTCTAGCAGTGAGATAGATTGAGATTTGTTTTGTTGTACAATAACAGAAATTGCAATAAAACGACTCTTATATGGCGTTTTATGAAGTTTAGGAACCCAGTACAGAGATGGTATCTTCAAGTTCTTACATTTTAATTATAAGAGACTCACTAAGTGCATTTTTATTAAATTGGATTTGTGTGTCATAGCAAGCGGATTACTAGCATAAGTCTATTTTATTTAAAGCCATGAACACAAATTTATTTTTCCATTCAAACAGGGCTGATAAATCTGCATTTTCATTTTTGGACCATTGTTTTTACATTTTGTTTCTAAAGAAGACTTAATATCAACTTAACGCTTATCATAATCAATTGATGAAGGAATGATACATTTAGGACCTCTGTGAAGGAATGATACATTTAGGACCTCTGCGAAGTAAGTTTATAAGTTTCCTTTTATTAATAAAATTAAGGTTTCCATTCTTAACATGGCCGATCGGTTGAAAAAATATTTAGAATTAGCACATTCTCAAGTACTTTAACAATTTTCTAAAACATGTTCATCAGTAGCAACAGCTGGTGTGTCAGACATGGTAATATTGTGCATGTCACAGTACAATGGATGTGTCAAACATGGTCGTAGTGTACCTGTGGCAGTATAACTGGGGTGTCAGACATGGTAGCAGAATGCGAGTGTCTGTACAACGAGTGTGCCAAACATCGTCGTACTGTACCTGTGTGGGTATAACTGGGGTGTCAGACATGATAGTAGTATGCCAGTGTCAGTACAACGGGTGTGTCAGACATGGTAGTAGGATGCCTGTGTCTGTACAACGAGTGTGTCAGACATGGTAGTAGGATGCCTGTGTCCGTATAACGGGTGTGTCAGACATGGTAGTAGGATGCCTGTGTCTGTAAAACGAGTGTGTCAGACATGGTAGTAGGATGCCTGTGTCTGTACAACGAGTGTGTCAGACATGGTAGTTGGATGCCTGTGTCTGTACAACGGGTGTGTCAGACAGGTAGTATTGTGCCGGGGTCTGTACAACGGGTGTGTTAGACGAAGTAGTACGGTGCCAGTGTCAGTACAACGTGTGTGTTAGACATAGTAAAATGGTGCCAGGGTCTGTACAACGGGTGTGTCAGACATAGTAGTATGGTGCCAGTGTCTGTAGAACGGGTGTGTCAGACATAGTAGTATGGTGGCAGGGTCAGTATAACGGTGTCAGACATAGTAGTATTGTGCCAGTGTCTGTAAAATGGGTGTTTAAGACATGGTAGTATGGTGCCTGTATCTGTACAACTGGTGTGTCAGACATAGTAGTAGGATGCCTGTGTCCGCAAAACAGGTGTTTAGGACATAGCAGTATGGTGCCAGGGTCTGTACAACGGGTGTGTCAGACATAGTAGTATGGTGCCAGTGTCAGTAGAACGGGTGTGTCAGACATAGTAGTATGGTGGCAGGGTCAGTATAACGGTGTCAGACATAGTAGTATTGTGCCAGTGTCTGTAAAATGGGTGTTTAAGACATAGTAGTATGGTGCCTGTATCTGTACAACTGGTGTGTCAGACATAGTAGTAGGATGCCTGTGTCCGCAAAACAGGTGTTTAGGACATAGCAGTATGGTGCCAGGGTCTGTACAACGGGTGTGTCAGACATAGTAGTATGGTGCCAGTGTCTGTAGAACGGGTGTGTCAGACATAGTAGTATTGTGGCAGGGTCAGTATAAAGGGTGTGTCAGACATAGTAGTATTGTGCCAGTGTGTAAAATGGGTGTTTAAAACATGGTAGAATGGTGCCTGTATCTGTACAACTGGTGTGTCAGACATGGCAATAGGATGCCTGTGTCCGCAAAACAGGTGTCTAGGACATAGTAGTATGGTGCCAGTGTCCGTACAACCGGTGTGTGGGATATGGTAGTAGGATGCCAGTATCTGTACAACGGGTGTGTCAGACATGGTAGTATGGTGCCAGTGTCTGCACAACGGGTGTGTCAGACATGGTAGTTTGGTGCTAGTGTCTGTATAACTGGTGTGTGAGACATGGTAGTGAGGTGCCAGTGTCTGTACAACGGGTGTGTCAGGCATGGTAGTATGGTGCCAGTGTCTGTACAACGGGTGTGTCAGACATGATAGTATGGTGCCAGTGTCTGTACAACGGGTGTGTCAGACATGGTAGTATGGTGCCAGTGTCTGTACAACGGGTGTGTCAGACATGGTAGTATGGTGCCTGTGTCTGTACAACGGGTGTGTCAGATATGGTAGTAGGATTCCTGTGTCAGTACAACGGGTGTGTCAGACATTGTAGTATGGTTCCAGTGTCTGTAAAACGGGTGTGTCAGACATAGTAGTATGGTGCCAGGGTTTGTACATAGGGTGTGTCAGATATGGAAGCATTGTGCCAGGGTCTGCATATCTGGTGTGTAAGACATAGTAGTATGGTGCCAGTTTCTGCACAATGGGTGTGTTAGAAATAGTAGTATGGTGCCAGTGTCTGTACAACTGGTGTGTCAGACATGGTAGTATGGTGCCAGTGTCTGTACAACGTGTGTGTCAGACATAGTAGTATGATGCTTGTGTCTGTACAACGGGTGTGTCAGACATGGTAGTAGGATGCCTATGTCAATACAACGTGTGTTTAATACATGGTAGTATGGTGCCAGTGTTTGTACAACGTAATAATTTCGATGCGGCGATATCATTATTAAACCGATTCATTGCACTATACACGCCGTTTTAAAATAGACAGGAATTGATATCACAAGTTTCTCCCAGCAGCATTAGCATCATAGTTTAACTGTCCAGTATGTGCATATTGCAGTACATTTTCTGATGTGGGCAGTCAGTACGACATACCTAACATATTCGGCTGTAAACTTAATTTATAGTAGTAACTTATCACGTGTTATCTTTTGTATGATTTAAATTTTAAACGATAACGAACTAATATGAACATACACTCATAGAGTGAAAGTAATAACTATGCATTGTAAACCTCTAGTGTATTGAACCATGACCATTACATGTATACTGCAAACACACAACAGCATGACTGTCACGCTTATTTGTATATTGGATATGGATGTTTTGAAATTATTGTAATACTTTCAGGTAATAAAACAATTATTTTTAAGACAAACATGTGAACACAAATGAACATATTTACTAACCTTCTAAGCCTCGTTCATAGTCTTCATTTGCCTTGTCAGTCCCTGCTTGCTGAATGCGCTGAATGCAATCTTGCGTCACTTCTGTTAGTTTGTTTTCGGCTTCCTGTGACTTTTCCTCTATTGTCTTCACAGCTTCTACCAGAGTCCTTTCTGCTTCTTCAGAAAATTCTTTCCCGGCCCCTTTTGCATGCTTCAGGGTTTGGTTGGCATCTTTCAACAGCTCACCCAGTTCATTTAGGGACATACGATCATTCTGTAACTAAATTCAAATGTTTGTTTTAATATGTTTCTAATCAAACCTTTAATATAATAAGCGAAAAATGTATAATCATTGCAATACATAGATTAAAACAAATACTGTGACGTATTGCAGCGTATACGTTTTTGTAGAATCGGATGTTGCTATAGGTATGTATTAAATGTATATCGACGATTCGTTATCACTGTTTTCCTCCAAGTTATTGATTTTGACAGTGAAACGACAGCCATTTGTAAATGTCAAACTTGTAACTTAAAACAACATTATGAAACTTGCCACTCGCACAACAATTATCGGATTTACAATTTATCTCTTGTTTCTAAAGACTTTGAATCCCCTACATGCCCAAGTGCGCAGTTTGGGACGTTGCAAACCTGACTATTTTAACATTTAATATTCAATTTTAGTATTGCACAATCAAAAAAAAAGAACTTTGCCATAATATCACGTTCTAAATCAATGTAATTATACAGTATACAACGCATTTAATTTAAATAAACTTACATCACTAAGTTTTGTGCGCGCTATTGTTGCCGAGGGATCATGTCTTAAGCACTTTGGATCAGCCAGTAGCGTGGACAGTGTGTGGAAATAGTCCTGCAGATCAGCATCTGTAACCTTGCAGTTGGCTGTGTGACGTACAGCTCGGCCTATCTGACGGACCTGGAATGAAACGTGCTCTAGTGTAGGATCAACGCATGTTAAGAATTTAAATTTGAAAATGAAAACTGCATAAATCATTTTGAATGGACATCTTACCGATCAACATAAAAAAAACAACAAAATTGAAATCGGTAAACTACTAACGTTTTAACAACTTTTTATCATGCAGTTATCTGTATGGGATAACTGGTCATGGATCAGGGGTAAATCAGCATCAGCAGTGTATACTCCGTTCGTAACAAGCGTTTTGAACATAGATTTTATAAAATGCCTTTCGTAAATAACAAGAGATGTTTGTAAAACATGTATGCCCCCCTCGATATATGGTATCTATGTATGAAGTTTTATTAAAATATCTCTATGCATTCTCAAGTTATTGAGCGGAAACCGTTTTTTCTATATTTTGTAATGGTGACCTTGACCTTGACCCCACCCACCCCATATGAAATCCCAGAGAGGTCTCAATATAAGGTATCTATGTATGAAGTTTCATTAAAATATCTTGTGCATTCTCAAGTTATTGAGCGGAAACCGTTTTTCTATTTTAAGCAACGGTGACCTTGACTCCACCCACCCCATATGAATCCCAAGCGAGGTCTCGATATAAGGTATATATGTATGAGGTTTCATTAAAATATCTATGTGTTCTCAAGTTATTGTGCTGAAACAGTTTTTTCTATTTTTAGTAACAGTGACCTTGACCCCACGAACCCCATATGCAATCCAAAGCGAGGTCTGAATATAATAGGGATTTAGCCAGACTAAAAAAATGGCAGGGGGGCCTGAAAAATGGCAGCCCTGGGGCCTTTTCGCGAAAAAGGGCAGGGTTATAATAATTATATAACGGGTGTCGGTTTGACTCCAAAAGTCTTTGATGTGACTACCAAGCTGTGGCCATTCTCTAGCGATTTGTAGCAGTGAACAGAAGCATCAATCAACACTACTGTACCTGAACAATGCAAGCACTATCGATAGAGCATTAAAAAAACTGCGTTTTAGGTGAAATGTCAAGGGTGTCAAAAGAATGAGACAGGTGTTTTGTTGCATGGGATAAAACGGATATTTAAAAGGGAGTGACGAAATATACATGTATTGGACTTAAACTGGAAATTGTGTACAGCATAAAACTTAAGGAATATTAAAATTCAATTTGGATTAATATATGTGTTTTTGCACGCAAGGTAATTATGTATGGCAAGGTAATTATGTATGCGTATCTGAAAGTTAGTTTGCATTGATAATGTTTTTTAAGAAAGTAAATTAAGTAGAAAATTCCAGAACACCAACAAAAATAACATGGATAAAATTTGGTAAAATAACATAATTAGACATTAACAAACATCAGCTGTACAAAATATTTTACAGAAGCACCGCAATCGGCACAAAATTACCATTAATTCGGCAAATGATAATATATGTTGCATGCCCATGACGGGCTGATCAATGATACATGTCGCGACGATACGTCAATGATAATTTAGGCCAAGATGTGTTTGCCAAGATGCGGAAGTAACCAATTAAATTGCGTTAGGGCGTGTCTGTGCTGACAAAAAGTACACAGGTGGGCGGGAACATTTTTAAAAGGGCGGAGGAAAACGGCAAGAGGGCGGGTAAAAAAATGGAAGGGCGGACC
Organism: Congeria kusceri; assembly: GCA_027627225.1. Taxonomy (NCBI): domain Eukaryota; kingdom Metazoa; phylum Mollusca; class Bivalvia; order Myida; family Dreissenidae; genus Congeria; species Congeria kusceri. The sequence continues at coordinate 3,228,282 of CM051038.1, read as the reverse complement.
GCCCTGCCATTCCGCTTTAGCTCAATCGCTATATAAGGTATCTATGTACGAACTTTCATTAAAATATCTCGATGCGTTCTAAAGTTATTGAGCGGAGACCTTGACCTTGACCTCACCAACCCCATATGCAATCCCAAGCGAGGTCTCAATATAAGGTATCTATGTATGTAGTTTCATTAAAATATCTCGATGCGTTCTCAAGTTATTGAGCGGAAACTGTTTTTCTATTTTTAGTAACAGTGCCCTTGACCTTGGCCCCACCCATCCCATATGCAATGCCAAGCGATGTCTCGATGTAAGGTATATATGTATAAAGTTTTATTAAAATATCTCAATGCGTTCTCAAGTTATTGAGCGGAACCGTTTTTCTATTTTTAGTAACGGTGACCTTGACCATGAAGTCTCAATATAAGGTATATATGTTTGAAGTTTCATTCAAATATCTAGATGCGTTCTGAAGTTATTGAGGGGAAACCGTTTTTCTATTTTTAGCAATGGTGACCTTGACCTTTGACCTGTTGACCTAAAAATTTATAGGGTTCTTCCTTTCCTTCCAAATAACCAGCGTACCAACTTTCATGATCGTAGGTCAAAGCGTTCTATCGTGCGAAAACAAAATGGTCTACAGTTTATCTATTTTTAGTAACAGTGACCTTGACCTTGGACCCACCCACCCCATATGCAATCCAAAGAGAGGTCTCGATGTAAGGTATCTATGTATAAAGTTTCAGTAAAATATCTCAATGCGTTCTCAAGTTATTGAGGGGAAACCGTTTATCTATTTTTAGCAACGGTGACCTTGACCTTTGACCTGTTGACCTCAAAATTAATAGGGTTCTTCCTTTCCTCCCAACTAACCAGCGTACCAACTTTCATGATCATCGGTCAAAGCGTTCTCAAGATATCGTGCGGAAACTAAATGGTCTACGGACAGACCTACCGACCGACCAACGGACGGACAGTTGCAAAGCAAGATACCCCCACTTCTTCGAAGGGGGCATAATAAACAGTTTTAAGTTAAATTAACGTGATTTGCATTCATTAGAACTATCAAATATTAACTAGCTGTACTCATTTTAAAGCAACCGTTGTATATACTACCTTTTCTAAAAGGCATTGTGGATCAGGTGGTGGAGGTGATAAACTGGCAGAGAGGCACGTCTCGAAGTGTCTGCAATTCAACATGATGCTGATCACGCCATTCAAGTCAGATTCCTTGACCGCGGAAACACAGCTATATCCGTCCGGAGGGAGGTAACATTTGCCGATTTCCCATGAATCGGTTGCCCATCTTTCCGCTTTAGTGTTAAGCCATGATGGCCCATTAAATCTGTGCAGCGATGTTATAGTTTGTCTCACTTGATCACATGTTTGGCAAGGCTGGTGTAGTAATGATCGGTGAAACGTGCAGTTATTTCGTTTCCTATTTTTACACAGACCCTGAGTAGGACATGGCAACAGGTTTTCAATACAACAATTTCCACAACTTCTTCCAACAGCTACGTGGACCTGTCGTAATTCTGATTCAACAAAGTTTGTTAGTCCTTCCTTCGTCACATTTAGTGCTATACAGGCTTTGAACCAGTTATTGGTCTCCTTTTCAGTGAACACATTGGTGTTGACAGCCATCATGCTGTTAATAATTGACTGTTATTACATGAAACGTTTAGTGACGAGTACGTTTACGGACAACCAACTGGTAGAGGGTTTTATGACACGACATCAATTTCTTGATTAGTCAGAATCCTCTTGTCATCTTTCACCCCGAGAAAATACTCGTTTAATTGCACTGCATTCGTCACCTACAAATACAATAAATGAATGTCCAAAACTAAGTTCGGATTTAAAACAATCACATTAAAACCTACAGCATGAACTTAATCTACTGGTAATTGTTCAATCAGCAAGCAGATTGAAGAGCAGTGAAGTTATGGGCATATTGGGCTTTTTTTCACTGTCATTTGTTTCTTGAAAAACTACAGACTGTGTAGTTACCTTTCAACCATGTCATATAAACATAATTATTATGTGAGTCAAAAAACGGTAAAATATCAAGCTTGCAATACACTTTTATATATGAAGCTGATTAAAAAACGTTCGAACACAAAGATAAATATACTGGGTTATAGATTCATTTTAAGATCCAAGTGCTTTTTTTGTAATACATGTACTTCTTTGATAATGGTTAATTTAAATCATTCCGGTCATTCCTTTCACGCATCTTAAACTCACGTACAAATGTTTTTGTTCTGTGTTATGCCGCAGTTCTTGTTTAATTATGTATCCAAAAATTATAAGACACTTGTTGTAAATTGTGTTACGTTAATTTATAATAAATGGATAATACATGTACAAGATTAATGTTGAATATAGAGAAGTTTATCTCGCCAACCTTGGTGAGCACTTCGGATGTTCGAGCAGAGCAAGATAAACTTCTCTATATTCTATTTAACCAATCTTTTTCTTCTTCAAAACTGTATAAAAAACAAATGTATAAAAAACTGTGGAATTAATTAACTGGTAGTTCAACTGTTTTTACTAGTATCGAATACAAAATGTACGAATTGCAATAAAAAAGTAGTCCAAAGTTTCTATAAATACAATAAACAAAACTTAGGCTGTTTACACGTTTTATTGTATACGTTTGTGTTATTAGTACAACTAAGACTTGTCACAGGATGTGACGTATGCCCCCGAAGCATATGCTTGTCAGAGGAAGGCAACACAATGTCAGTTACATGTTGGCAAAAATAATGCTTCCTACAAAAAGAGTTATGGTCTTTGTAATCTGCACTTCCTCTCAACCGCCTCTATCAAACTGAAAATATGGAAGAAAGACTTGTGGTCCTTGTGCTCTGCACTTCCTCTCATTGTCTTATATAATTATATAAAGTTTCATTTTCTCCATCATTATATGAAGTTTCATGTGAATCCATTCAATACTAATAGAGTTATGGTCTGCACAAGAAAATTAATGTTTTACATAAGGAAATAAAACAATGGCAATAACTCCGTAAGTATTGGAGAAAGAGCTGTGGTCCTTGTGCTCTGCATTTCCTCTCATTGTCTTCTATCATTATATGAAGGTTCATTTAAATCCCTTAACTACAAATGGAGTTATGCTATGCAAATAAAATTAAACAAACGGCAATAATTAAGTGAATACTGAAGACATAGTTATGGTCCTTGTGCTCTGCACTTCCTCTCATTTCCTCTATCAGTATATGAAGTTTCATTTGAATCCCTTAAATACTAATTGAATTATGCTATGCACAAGAAAATTAATGTTTGACATAAGGAAATAAAACAAATGGCAAACACTCTGTAAATATTGGACAAAGAGTTGTGGTCCTTGTGTCCTGCACTTTCTCTCATTCCTCTATCATTATTTGAAGTTTCATTTGAATCCCTATAATACTAATGGAGTTATGCTCTGCACGAAACAATTAAACAAAGGGCAATAACTCAGTAAATATTGAACAAGTAGTTATGGTCCTTGTGCTCTGCACTTCCTCTCATTGTTCTCTATCATTACATGAAGTTTCATTTGAATCCCTTCAAAACTAATGGAGATATGCTCTGCATAAGAAAATTAATGCTTCACATGAGAAAATAAAATAAAGGGCAATAACTCCGTTAATATTGAAGAAAGAATTGTGGTCCTTGTGCTCTGCACTTTCTCTCATTGTCCTCAATCATTGCCTGAAGTTTCATTTGATTCCCTTCAATACTAATGAAGTTATGCACCGCACAACAAAATTAAACAAAGGGCAATAATTCTGCACATTTTGAAGAAATAGTTATTATCCTTGTGCTCTGCACTTCCTCTCATTGTCCTCTATCATTGTATGAATTTTCATTTGAATCCTCCATTGAATACTAATGGAGTTATGCTCCGCACAAGAAAATTAACCAAAGGGCTATAACTCTGTACAAATTGAAGAACGAGTTTTGGTCCTTGTGCTCTGCACTTCCTCTCATTGTCCTCTATCTATAAATGAAGTATCATTTGAATCCCTTTTATACTAATGGAGATATGATTTGCACAATAAAATTAAACAAAGGGCAATAACTCCGTAAATATTAAAGAAAGAGTTGTGGTTCTTGTACTTGCACTTCCTCTCATTATCCTCATAATATGAAGTTTCATTTGAATCCCTTCAATACTAATGGAGTTATTCTCGGGCTGATACAAATAATCGAGCAGTAACTTTTACAATAAGAAGGACCTTTAAAGGCGACAAAGACACAACTGCGTAATGATCCTTACAATTTATGCTCTATAAATAAATCAATACACAATGACCATGACCTTTCTGTTCGTTTTAAAAAATTCTGAATCTTAGCTCATATGTGACTGCATATTTAATCTGATTATTTAGGAAAACATGTTCGCGTGTTTTAAATACAATGTATGTCAATTATCTTCAAATGAGTGACCATAAAATGCGAACGGCAAAAGTGAACAATGCGACTGTATCGTGAAAACGTAGTCTGTGCACGCGACAAGTATATTTCCACTGCGTTTTATTTCGTCAATGACAGCGTGAAGATAGAATAAAAGTGTCTCCGTAATTGTTTGCCTCGTTATATACGAGAAGAAATAAAATAGTGCTTGTTAATTAAAAATCATAACTGTGTGATATTAACATCCTTATAAAATTATATTTGATTTAGTTTCTAGTGTCCATCGGTTAACCTTGCACATTATGATCTAATGTTCGATAACATGTGTTTGCATTCAATGACTCTTGTGGAAACGGTACTTCATCTTTTCATTTCAATGCAAATACATTTGTTCCATAGCAAAAAATCGCTTCATATGTTATAAGCAGTCAATAGCTGGTGGTGCAATACCCGTTACACAGCTTCATACGTTGCATAAACACGTGTTTCTACTAGCAATAGTACATTGATGGAATCGTTAAGAACAAAACATATCATCAATTCATAATATTTATTTTTCGATACACGGTTCTAACAGGATTTTAACTCGCACCTACACAACACCACACATTTACCCACACTACAACACAGTTATCAATAGTACGTAAGCGTATATAGGTACTTTATGTATACTTTATTCATATAGATCTTACTACTACTACTAATACAACTACTACTTACTTTCCTGCGCCTGCAAAAAAGCGTCACGTCGACCATTTTTTATAACAAATAAAATTCCACTGTTTGCTAAACAATGTTAAATAGCGTAAAAGAAATGTCATGGCATGGTTGATATTACATTTTCAATTATCAATACGGACAGTTAAGCCCATTATATTTCTTTTGATTCTGTACGTGTCTAAATGGGCTAAATATGCTTTGTATTTTAACGTATTTCTGACACAAACAACGATTATGTTTCTATGACATACTTTGAAATGTACAAACACGGTGTGAAGTATATTTGTCAAGAAAACAATACGAAAACAAATATTATGCACAGTGTGTCTATAACTTCTCTTGTTGCGAATTAAGTTTTTAGTTATCCGGCGTAGCTGTCTTAGATCACTTTTGACCTAGATTTCTTGCGATAATTATGCGGGTGGAAAATTGAATGCCAATATAATTAGACACATTTTTAAGTTTAGGAAATACAAACATGAAACAATGGTTTAATGTATACCAATAACTGTTGCATACTTTTGGGGAAAGAATTTACATAATTGTTTACATAAGAAGTTACAATAAAGTTATAATCATATCTTCGACATGCACTCTAGAACTCAACATAATTATGGACAATTATACTAATTTGTATGTCGTGATCAGAATGTAACAATGTTAAATTCATTCCCATAATGAAATAATTGTTTTGTTTAGCCTACATAATCGGAGCGCTCTATAAATAGCAATTACAATGCTACAATTTACAGGCACCAATCGGTCACAACGTATAATGTTGCCAGGTTGAGCTCGGGTCATGTCTGCCTTTCAGTAGTTTAAGGTTTCTCGTATCAAGCACAACATATAAAGAGGTACAATTCTGGTATTTTTCTGATAAATAAGCGACAAAAATATTAGCAAAGTTGATGGAGCTTATATTTCCTATTATTTTATCATCGTATAAAATATAATTTTTACGGTGTAGCCGACTTCAAACACCGTGAAATATTCCTAGCAAGTACAACACACTCCAGCAGTATAGTGAATCATTCTAAAAATAGCGCGCGGTAAAGCTGTGTTAATACACACGCTTCAATTAGCGTCCAGAGATTCCTTAACCCGTGAATTTTAATAAATGGGCAATTTATATTTATTAACTAAGTTTGCATGTTAATTTATATTTGAATTGTGGTTGCGTATGATAAAGAATTATTAATAAGTGCACCTTTCTATTAACTTCTCCAGTAGATGTTATTCAATCTATGAAAATGTTATATATCTTTCCATAAGCAAAATGCGTTGAAAGAAGTCTCGTAATACGTCGAAATGTTATTCATGTTACTTTAACTTCATTAACTTTTGCGTAGCATGAATACTCTATGTACAATACTAATGATACATATAGGATATTATTAAACATAACTATGTACACTTGTCTGATATATATAATCATAATAGTTTTCATTTATTCCCGCTATTATTTTCTGACAATTTTAGATCAATAATTTGTTAAATTGCCTGACAAATTCATGTATCAATTATGTTTACATGAACTACTAGTATTTAGGTTATTCCTGTATCACTGGGGAAAGCATAGGGCGGTATATGATCGGTTTATTCACGGTACATATATAAATAATGATTGAATTGATCTCAAATTAATGTTGGGGCCAATACGTTTTCTTATGGTGTCAGAAAAATCCAGTGTCCGAGAAGTTTCCTTAGTATGGACTGAGAAATTTGGGGTCGAAAAGTCTCCTTAGAAGGGACCGAAAAATCTAGGGTACAAGAAGTCAAGTAACCAATCATCTTGGTCCTCTTGTATTATTTTTAGGAAAAAAAAATGATATCTCAATATTGATTTCCACACCGATAGTCTTTTTTCTTTCAAGACATTTCTTGTTTTATTTTTAAGAGGACTGCATTTTAATCGTCACATTGGAAATTTAATTATATAACAATACTGATTGCTCCCAAATACATAAAACGTAATGCCATTGTGTCACAGCAAACTTTACATTTCATTTCTGTTATATTGTGCGATTTTATTGACCTGGCACTCATGAATATTCCGTGTATTTTCGTAAATCTATTTTAAGCTACTAACCCAGATAGGAGACTCAGACATAAATATGTATTTATTAAATCCTTACTACCTAATAGTTGATACTGTAGTGGTAAGTGACGCAATGTTTGTAAGCATGATGTTTTGGGTTTGAATCCCAGAACAGGCACTTTTGTTTTTTTTTTTTGTTTTTTTATTTTATTTAATTAATCACTTTGCTGACATAATGACATGGAATCTCATCATCTACCTCAATTCTGACACAGACAAGAGCTGCATCGATACTGCCAGCAGAAGAGTCCTTGTGTATGCATTGTTATGTAGATAAAATAATTAAAGTAAGAACAATTAAAAAGGAAAGAAAACAAAATCAAGAAAAACTGTCAAGAGAATATGTAATATTAAAGTTGAAGAAAATAAGAAAAAAAAAGAAGAGTTTAGCTGGATTCGAACCACAGTCATTGTGATTCAAAGTCTAAAACACTATCCACCGCGCTATTCTTCCTCACACTTGTTGATGGGTATTTTTGTTATATAACTATGAAATCCGTGCTTTACACCTAGATAAACGTTAAACCGATATAAATAAAACAGCCGAGCGCCACCAGAGATGAATGATGCAGGTCAATGAAATCGTACAATACTATTAAGGGTCCTTGACATGAACATGCATTCTATACATGTGTAAATGTAATGTTGATATAACAAGTTCCATGCGTACTCGTATGTCAATGTCTATTGGGTGTGTTTTCTTTTGCGACACAATGCACCTGTATATTTATGTGTAGCAGAGACAAATGTGATTTTAAGGAGTAATGCAATAAATGATAATACAACATATAATAATAATTATACGTTGTATTAACTTTCACGAAAGGTGATTTATGACCTTCCTAAAATACAATACAAGATAAAAATTAGTATTAGGCAATCAGCTACTTTAACATGTACCAATCTTACTAGTATAGATCCGCAATTTAACTTTAGCGTGAAACACAACTGGAACACTCAGTGTATATCAATAAATAGAAATAAATACCTTCACCGACTTCACACATAATAATAAACTATAAGGGGAATACCAACTTTAGCTAAAAAAGTATCAGCGGAATTCCCATTATTCTATAATTAGAACATGGAAAACATTTAAGGTTTCCCTCTAAACCTTAAATTTAGCAATTACTCAACTGCTGTATATCAATGTTAACCGATAATTCATAAATTGTATCTGATGTTGTTGAATTGCGAACTATAATATCACCGTACAAAACTATATGAAACAATACTGAACAAGAAATGTCTTTAAAAAAGACAATTGGCGTTGACATTAATATTGAGATATCTTTTTTACCCTAAACATAATACAAGCGGGCAAAGATGATCGGCTACATGGCTTCTCGGACAACAGATTTTTCTGTCCCGACCTATATAAGGAGACTTCTCGGACCCCAGATTTCTCGGACACCATAAGAACACTTCTAGGATTCCAAAATTAATTTGTGATTAATGCAATAATTATTCATATTTGAACCGTTAATAAACCGATCATACTGCCCCATGTTTCCACCAGTGATACATGAATAACCTAAATAATTTACGTTAACATCATTATTATATAAATTTGGCAGCCAAATTTAACAAATAAATAATGTACGAAAATAATTTCTGGAATGAAAGAAAATTATTTTTTATCAGACGCGTATAGTTATTCTTAAGTAATACACCTTAACTTAATCTTGGAAGTTATCTATGCATAATGCATACACATTTCGAAGTCAATTAATCATGTATACTGTGTATCTTAAGGAAAACAGAGAACATTCAGCGCATTTATAATAACAACGACTTCCATTTTTGATAACACAAACATAAAATTTCATTAGACTATGTCGATTGAAAATTATATTCGGTAGGAATATGATGTATCAAAACTGTTTGTGCATAATAAGTATTGCATATCAAGTAATGTATTAATGCTACGCAAATGAATTAAACGTATCATTAATAACATGTTGACGTATTCCGAGACTTATTTCACCACATTTTATTTATTGAACGATATCTTTTTATAAGTTGATTAACATCTACTGGAGAAGTTGATAGAAATATGCAATTCTAATTAATTCTTAGCAGAACCCAACCGCAATTCAATTTCAAATTAACATGCACAGTAAGTTTATAACATCACTTCCCCCATATGGAAGAATAACCGCCACGAGATAATCGACATCCAGCCAACAGCGGTATATAGAAATATATAGGGGAACAATCTTTAGCTCGTCATAACTTTATTATCGTTTAAATGAATCCTTAGGTGCAAATGGTTTGATAAAATTCAATCTTTTATCTATTCATTGGTATATTTTTTAATGTTTTGAAGTTAAAAACTTTTAGTCCTCTTTAAGTTTGAAATAGGTTACCATCTCAATTTACTATATATTTCTACTAAAAATCGTGATTTTTTGGTCAATTTTTACGCCAAATTTCCGAACGTTTTCCTTGGATGTTCGAAAATTATTCTACCAAAACCGTAGGTGCAAATGGTTTCACATAATATATTATGTCTATCATACAATATGTAAATTTCATGAATTTAAACACATATTATTTTAGTCTTTTTTGCTTTTAAAATTAGTTGGTGTTATACCTTTTTGGTTTCCGTCAAACTTCGCGATTTTCCGCGGCTTTTGCTCGGGGATGACCAATATCAACTGATAAGATCTGTGTTCGCCTCGGGGATATTAATTGTATGGGGGTAGTGAAATAAGGACCATATATAGTGGAAACTGAGGTTTCTTACCAGTTTCATCATCATATATCGAGTCTAAGTCCCCAAAAGGGTTTGACTTAATGGAAAATAGAAGAATACACCGACATTAAATGAAATCTGAACCTTTACAATAATTTCACGTTGTTAAATAAACAATATATTGGAATCTTTATACTAGTTTTTTGACACGTATTAAACAAAGATCAATAAAAAATACATAAGTTCAATGGAACTAGCGAATATATCTAAATATATTCGAAAAAAATGTCATATTATTAAAAAATGTATTTTATGAACCTTTTTATTTTAAACGTTATTTATTGCATGTATGTAGATTTTGGTGCAGTTTTTTTTCTTCTTACAAATTGCACAAATAGTAAATTATAAACAAACATTAAACCTACAGAGGAAAAGCTATCTTTTACAAATGGAGCAGATATTTCAGCACATGCGAGTGGAAAACTCTTGATCGCTATATAAAATGGACTATGTTTACGGTATTTAAACTTTTTTCTTTCTTGTTAAACTTTCTATTGATTTGCTTAACGGATATTTGTTAGATTTTAAAATAATAAAAATAATTACGAGTTTTCAAGATAAAGTGTGCACGGATTAAAAATATTCGTATAGTCTATCTATTACAGTATATAAACTATTTTAAAGAAACATAATCAGCTGATAGTTTGACCCTTCTTCAGTGGTCAACTTAATCAGATAAGATTTTATGACGGTATCATAAAGATGGCTATCTGAATACCCCGACTGTTATCAGGGATAATCGTGTCCGTTGTGGAGGCATAACATTTATTAATTAATAACAACATTACTTTATTAATTAATTTAACTTTTATAATGCGAGGGAAATAAATTTGGTCGTTTTAAAAGGGGTGAACACTTATGATGATAAACAACTAAATCACTGAAGAGACTTCTTTTCACCAAACCTAAACAATGAACAGTATCAATATACAACATTTTATCTAACAAACTTTACCTCTCCAATGGTCAAACTGGAACATTTTGGAAATTCGCATGTCTACATTTTGGGAAAAAACAACAACACATGATTGTGTTATTAAAAGTATATTATTTTGATGTTGGCGTTTCTTTAAATTAAATTAAAAAATATTTGTAACATACAAAGCAATTAAATATATAAAAATTGACTAACTTAAAACTTACTAAAACATGATTTTTTTTTAACTATATAATTTTGATGCTGGCGTTTCTTTTAAATAAGTATAAATTATTTTGAACATAAATACAAAGCTATTACATTACATGTATTTAGGTCTATTGTTTCAGAATATAAGACACCATTTAAAGTCTTCATGCTATTTTTTTCAAATCACTTCCCAGTTCTGGCAAGCTTGTTAGCAAAACCACTTGAAATCTGTTTAACTTGTCCGAAATAGTTAATTTTAAATGGTATTCTACAGCAATATAAGAAAATTATGATTTTTTTAAATTTTTGTTTTATTTCTATAAACATTTCATCTTGTACTTGTTGTTCTCTCTCAAAATACATAAGGTTTGATCATCATATTTTGTGCATCATACGTCACAATGTGATTAAAACGATAAACAGGTATATATTTAGGGTCAAAGAGGTACGTGGCTCCACTAATAAGGAGCAGGATGGAAAGCTGGACCAATTTGTTGATATTTTCTAATAAACTGGTAAATCGCTTAAGTGCTTCTAGCTATGGTTTTCAAACAAAGTCTATTTATTGGATTTTAAAACAAAGTCTATTTATTGGATATTTGCAAAAAGCATCTTCCATTTAAGAACATAAAATTTCCGTCAAAATAGCTCCCAATGAATTTTGTTCGTTTATATAAAAAAAAATGCAGTTTTTTTAATATAGAGGATAAGATTGCTATTATACTAAGACAAAATCATGAAAATAAAAATTCTAGCTGACTTTATTAATATTTAAATCACATTTTAAATTTTATGTTGCTAATGTCATAATTTGACAGAATATTTGACGGATATTTTTATGTTCCCAATTTTAAAAAGTTAAAAATTTAAGCGTTCCCATTTTTGTAATAATCAACATTTATCAAAAGTAACAAAAGATTTGAAAACTGTATGCAAAGGAAGTACTATCTCTGCATAGAACATGTCAGATACTGATGTATTCAACTTCAATGTTGTCTGTCGAAATATGACGTATGCAACAAGTAAGTCCGTCAGAAAATGACATTCACAACTCCACAAAGCATAAAGAGCCATTGGTAGCAACAGACGAAAATGCGTTCGTCAATTTACTACATACATCTCAACTATAATGTTTTCTCTGCTTTAAAATGTATACAAACATATATAAGTACTTAATGTTGCCATCGTCAACAATTGCGAACGTTGAAATCGTTTGACAGACACATACTTACACAAAATAATTTGCATCACGTAATGATGTGCATCGTGTCGGCCATGATTTTGCATTCGAATACGCATGGATTTAATCGCAGTTTCTTTTCAGGGGTCAAGTCAAACCGGTCACAAGTAAAACTGGGCAACGACTGTGCGAACGACAATTACAAAAATTGACAGAAATTACGATCGCACATTTTTTTTACTTTAAATTTCTGATTATGGCATCAAAACTTGAGAAACCATTTGTATCTCAAGAAAGAACTTAGACTAACACTGTGTTAGACTCCCCACCCACCATATACGTACACAATAACCGAGTAGATGGACCGTTTTTGCGAACGTCGCTTGTTTGACAGAAATTCATTGTTCATAATCTACATAATTCTAAATCCTTTATTTAGCAAAATAATTGAAAAAATGAAATTACAAAGCAAAATGAATGCAAAGCAATACATGCCCCAACAACAAATTCTCTTTGTTGGACATAAAAGTTCGAATTAGTCGAAAAATGCCTATATGGGCCGAACTGGTGAAGAAGCTGGGAGTTCAGTCCGTCAAAAAGACGATGAATTTTTATCAATTGTTTATTTATTTTTTCACATCAGTGTAAAATAACATCGGCTATTTTGATTTTTCTTGATTCTATTGTTGTATTATATTAACCCAATTTTTTTTCTTTTTCTCAGGGGAGCAAATTTAATTTAAAAAATCACGTTTTATAAAATTTGACGGAACTTTTACGTTCTTAAATGGAAGATGTCAAAAATATGTTTTTTTAAAGATATTCAACATTTCTGCCCCAGAGGGGCAGCAGAGCGAAGAGAAAAAAGGAGCAGGTGCAGCAATCGCTATTTCGCTCATGGACTTTCCCTTTTTAAACAGCATGCAACATTTGACGAAAGTACATGTAGTTCCAAAATAGTTCATACCAAAAACAAGTATTTCAAAGCAGTTTCACTTTTAAACAACATGCACTTTTATAATTATTTTAATATTCACTATAGAGCTTCAATACTTATTTATATATTTGTTACTTATCGCAAACAATGCAACTATATGCATGCTTCACTTTCAGACAAACTAGTATGCACTCCAAAATTGCCCTTTCAACAACAGAAGTCGGCATATTAAGCTTTTAACAAAGACGCGTTTAATCGACTACGATCAATTGTCTGTATATAAGCGTCTACACAATCATAAAGACCTCACAGCATCATCACATCATATGTTTATGTGTAAATACTCAGTGCCGATAATACAGGGGGTTTTGTATATATTTTCTTTGAAGAAACAACCTAAAAAGCTATTTTAATTTGATTTTCTTTGTCCACACAGTATATAAAACGTATAAAAACACTTGCCCGATCGGGCAAGCATCTGGCATTTTCTGCTTGCCCGAAATCAAATCTACTTGTCCCGGGCATCGGGCAACCCAGTTACGACGAAGACTGCATTTATATACAATTTAGAAGTACAAGTTATTCAACTGATTTCAGCAGCTTCATCATGCAGTAGTATGATTCCTTTATTTAATTAAATAACGTTCAATTGATTAATTATGTATTATTTTTCATCCTCACAAATCAAGAAATCAATTTAATTGTATCTATTTAAGGACGATTCTTGCAACTTAACATTGCAATGTAACTTATCAGTAACTATTTTATCTGCTTGCCTACTGAAGCAATAAAAGATCGTAAAACAACGCCGGGTTTTTTCAATGATCGGCTGCAATAGCCGAAGCGGTTAAAAGGATTATTGGATTTTCAATAGCGCACCAAAGTGGTGGTTATTCTTCCATATGATTTATTGAAATAATCGCTCTTGTGATTCTCTGGACGCTAATTGATGCATGCATATTATAATGTTAAGCTATACACAGGCAGCTAAACGCGCGCTATTTTTTGAATGATCGTGAGTGTGTTGCACTCGATACAATCAATTGTTATTTATAGAGAGCCACTAGGCTAAACGAACTAGTGCATTAATTCTGGGAATTAATATAATAATCTGGTCATGGTATACAATGAGAAAATATGTTCATACGTATGCTCAGTTCTATAGTGTATATCGAGAATATGTTTATAACTTTATTTTAACCGCTTAATATGTAAACAATTATGTACATTTTCATCCCCAAAATTATGCATCAGTTGTTGGTATACATTAAATCATTGTTGTAAGTTTGCATTCCCTAAAATTAGGAAATTTGCCCAATTCTATTGGCATTCAATTTCCCCCTGCATAATTATCGCAAGAAATCTAGGTCAAAGGTGATCTTAGAGAGCTACGCCGAAAAATAAACACTAAAACAGCTAACTAAAATGTGTTTGTAGATAACCTCATTCAGTCATTCGTGTATCAATACTTGCGACAAGTTGCGTAAAAGAAAACTATTCTTTATGCAAACGGCCTATATAGCCATGAAGAAATTATGTATACTCTAACTGCATTGAGGTTAAGTATCTTTAATCTAAACAATGAAATGTTGTACCTTGTTTAAAAAAAGATCTGTTTCCTCTTACTTGTTTACTCCCGGCGACAAGTTTGTCCGTTTCTGGTCAGTTGCATGAGCATTCACCGGAAATCCTCATATGCAAACACTACACCGCTTAGCTTGAGGTTGCATTCCACTATGACCTGCAGTCTTTAAGTCAATATAATTACGTGAGTATACTGTGCAACGTTTCTTACATTACTTGCATGTGATTTTCACTTACACATCTACACTGGCTGTCAGATTTTAAAGTAATCGTAATTTACCTTATCACAACAATGGCATTTATATTTCGATATCACTATCGGTATCCTCAATGTCTAATGTGCAATTACCCAAGGCCATGAAGCGCGAAATAAACCGAATATAATTATTTACAATAAAGCCCTTATATAGTATGATCTTAAAACGCATTTTTGCGATATTTCTCGCGAGAGACATGCCGCACTGATAGTGTATATCAATATCATCGTATAATCAATTATTAAAGTAAGTTATATAATTCAGCGCTGTCATTTTATTCACTTCCATTCCAGTGTTTCAAAGGTTTATAACAAATAGTTTTTAAAAGAAGTAGGTAGTTATTTTGTATATTTTGTATTCAGAATAAATAATTCAATTCAAATTAATTCGCTAAACTAACGAATCCAAATTGTGCGTGCAGTCAGTTTGTATTCACGACTGTACAACAAAGTCGTGATCACATGTAAATTTAGGTTTGCTCATTTGAAGCATTGGGGAGTCATAAAACACATTAATAAACGAATAAATGCACGATTTCTTTCCGGTATTTCCGGTTGGGTCTGGAGATATTTGATAGATTACACATGTATTTACTAATATTGACAATTAAGTTTAAATCAATTGTTTGTAACATGAACGTATCGCAAGTTTTGCTTCGTACGTATTATTAAGAAAACGGCTACACATGTATTTAACCAGTAACAATAAAAATGACTACACATGTATTTAACCATCAAAAATACAACTTTCACAAAATATCATACATATATTATCATTTGAGATGCAACACATAGCAATATACAAGCAAACGAAATAAATTAGACAGTGATGGCAGCCAGCGGCGTAGCTTCTATTAGGCCATGTAGGCCGCGGCCTAGATAATTTTTTTCAGAAATAATGAAAAATAGAAATGTTAAATCTGCATTAAAATCAAAAGCTAAAGGTGGTGGTGATGTGTGGGGATCTAAATGATGTTCAGCTCAATTTAAGTTCGTGATAATACTTCAAAATGATGTGTTGCTACCCAAAACACCAATATTATCTCCAACGCCTACCAAAAATAAAAGAAAAGCTGGGGAAACGCACTCTCCTATACAGTGGCCACTGGACAACATATAAAATCGCCTACACATAATTTGGGAACAAGCTACGCCCCTGGCAGCCTGATGAGTTATTTCACATCGAAATGTTTCTTAACCGCTTGTTGATGGCAACTCACTTCGAGTTTTCCATGGTTCAGATGGTACCAGCTTTGTTTAGTTGGCATTGGTTTTGTAATGATAAGTATACTTTTAGTTTTTTGTGTAGGCACATTTTGAGGATTATTTGTGGACTTCGTCAGTGATACCATTTCTTCCCAACATGTTATACATACCGTACATATACACTGATTAACGTGTTACTTTACTCCAGAACACGTTTTGTAACATATATTTTTGTTTTATATAACTATAAATGTACTGATGTAGTATGGATTTGGTAATATGTTATTATGCAAGAAAAGTAGGTGTTTCTTTTAGCTCTATACCGTGTTTGCATATTTAAATACAAAATAAGTAATGCTAATTAAAACAAGAATTTCTATATTTTAACTAAATATTACAAAAATATACGTGACTTTGCGTCAGATACGTTATGTGATTTATTCTGAGTGCGCTACACGTATTAAGAAAAATACCAAAATAAGACCAACTTTACTTTAGAGAAGAAACCTTCATTTAATAAACAAAAAACAAAAATTTACGAACTACGTGAATGTCAACTCACTGACTGTACCTATTGTCAGCATTTCTTAAGTATTTGTTACCAAAATACGTCGTCGTAAAGTTATATCACAGGCCATAAAATAGGCCGTAAATGCTTATGCTAGTTGTTGTGGTCACGTCTCATACAAGTAACATGCTTATACCGCGTGTCACTAATTTGTGTAACTTATCTTACTGTAACGTATTATACGCCCTTAATACATTTATGCAATAATGGTGTTAATAAAGCACTTATAACACACTACTCATTGAACTGAAATCGTAACATTTACTATGATTCATTTTTACATAATATACAAATCAGCATTATCGTATGCTTTCTAAAGAGAAGCAAATCGCCGTAACGTATCTTATTATTTTTAGGGATTTTCCAACGCAGATGCAAATCTTAAAAATAACGTTCAATAGTTTAAGCCAATGTAGTTATATTTTGACGAGGCAAACATTACAGACTTAAAATAATGTATTATTAATTTGCCAAATTGCTTGCGTACATAAATAAGCTAGCTTCAACGTAGTGTAGCGTGTCGATCTTATTTCGAATGTCGGGACAAGCTGTAAAATAATAAAGAAAATAAGTGAGTACACGTCAATGTTAAAATCTGATTTTTGCAATACTAGTACTCATTCGGGCATGTCACGGTCGCATGTCTACTATAACATCATAGTAACACCTAAAGGTGCATGCATTTGTATTAATATTACATAGTAACAATGATAACTGGTTTGGTTCTACTAGATACTTATATTTGTTTGAGGTGTTTCCAAGCAAGTGGTAATGTACTTATTGCAAAAAGTACAAATGCATGTACGAAATTCCTTTCATTATTTACATTGTCACGGCATGAACTTGGTCACTTAAAGGGGAGAAGCTGTGTGGCGGCCCGGCTAGCTCAGTCGGGAGAACACTCGCCCTGATAGCGAGGGGTCCCGGGTTCGACTGGCCGCACAATTTTCTCACCCTGTGACATTTGGCGCCCAACGTGGGACCGTGACGTTACCTCTCCGAGGACCCGTTGTAATTATATAACACCATGAATCCCTGAATTCGAGGACGAATTCATATTTGAGCGAGGGTGTATGTCACGGCATGAACTTGGTCACTTGAAGGGGAAAAGTTGTGTGGCGGCCCGGTTAGTTCCGTCGGGAAAGCACTCGCCCTGATAGCGAGGGGTCCCGGGTTCGAGTCCCGAACTGGTCGCACAATTTTCTCACCCTGTGATATACTGATAAACGGAAAAACAAAAAAAATAAAGTCAATAATGTATAAAGTCAAAAACTTGGGTATAACCAGTTCTAATAAACGGAAAATATGAAGTCGGTAGTGAGTATAAAGTTCATAATTCAAGTAGAGCTAGTACTGATAAACGGAAATAAGGACCTTACATTAAACGGAATTATCAAGTCAGCTGTGGGTAGTGTCTACTATGCGGGTATAACCATTACTGTTAAACGGAATTATGAAGTCAGTTGCGTGTAGTGTCTACTTTGCGGGTGGAACCATTACTGTTAAACTTTTAAAAGGAATTATGAAGTAAGTTGTGAGTAGAGTACATACCTTTAGTCGAACAAGTATTGTTACACTGAGTAATACATTTCGTTATGTATGGATACCACAATTTATGTAGAAATGGTACTATTTTTTAGACTACGAAAGTCCGCATTATGTCGAGTACAGGAAACCGTAAAATATTCAAAACGTGATTGTACAATCGTCACTGTCCTCAATATAGGAATAATCCGAAATAAGTCAACGACCACCAACGTAATATTTTTTTTATTAAACGTCATCAATCATTATTTGCCGTATACATGAAGAGCACATTGAATGTCATCACCATATAGAATTAAACATTAACAAGAACAGAACATAAACACTACAAATGACAACAAAACAGTTCCAATCCTCTTGTTTTCATTAAATATCATGGGCAACGTGACTATATATGTCACCTTTGGGACGAGACCCAGGCAAAAAGAGGATCAAATGAAAATGCTACATGTGTACTTTAAAACACCGAATCTGTGTGTTCATCAAATTCAAAAGTGTAAGAGATAATGTATTACGGAGACAAATGTGGTGGTCAAAATAAGAATCAAAATGTTGCAGCTATGTTAATTTATGCCATCAACAAACTGCCACAGTTGCAGGTTCTAAATAATAAATTCCTACAATCAGGTCATTCCCAGATGGAATGCGACAGCGTTCATGGTGCTATTGAAGTGGCAAAAAGGAACGCCTCCATTTTGTTTGTGCCATCCCAATGAAGTACAATTGTATTGTTGGCGAGAAAGACAAAACCATTCGTTGCAGTGCCATTGAAGTACCATCAAGTTATTGACTTCAAATCCTTTGTCAAGAATTATTCTTTGAACTTCAGAAACACTGTCGACGGAACAATAATAAACTGTCTACAAATACGTTGGATCCAGGCAAGGAATGAAAGCTCAAAGTCGCTCTTTGCAAACTATACATTTGACTCTAGTTCATTTGTACAAATTGAAATTCAACCAAAGGCATTGAGGCAGAAAGGTCGCCGGGCCGGATGGCCAGATCAAGATTCCGATATTGGGTTGTGCTACCAAACCAAAGAACTAATTTCTTTGCAAAAGAAAAGAGATCTAGTTGGCTTGTGTGACAAGGGTATGATACCTGAGGTGTTCCACAATTATTGCCGACCAATAACTCAGTCTGCGACAGGCACCCGGGCCAATCTGTTGACGAAGAGACTGATGACGAATGCATTTTCTTTGAATGAACTAGGACAGAAGCACTTACAAAGCCAGCAACAACGTGCAAGTGTTTAACACATGAACTAAAGCAAGAACTACAAATAGTAAAACAGTATTGGAACATGCGTGTTATTAATTTGTTATGAAACTACAAGTACACTGAATATCTAAATAAAGAGTAAACGAACTAAACATTCTTAACTCATAATATTCCATTTAAAATAATACATTTCACAGCCTCTTGCTGCAAAAACGTACCTTCAAATTGTTAACTTATAATGCATACACGTTGCAAATGTCTCCTTTTAGCACTGTAAAAATATAATATTGAATGATGCAAAAAAGAGTCATTTGCTTAAAGGCAATAAATTGATAAAACCATTATCATTTCAAAGGTTATCTGTTCCTGAAACTATACCCTTAATACACATGTATGCGAGTAGCAAAAAGTCATTTGTATAGGTCATTTCTGTGATTAATAAATTACATTCAAACTTTAAATCTGTTTTTTCTCAAAAACAGGAAAATATCACTTGACTCCTTTTTGCATTAGGACGATATTTACCTGTCATATTATTTATATTATTATTATTGTGCTGATTCAATTTATGTTCTTTATATAAAATCATGTCAATGTTAATTTCAGGTTGCTTGCTTGTAGTATTGCCCGAAATCATTTAATTATAGCACTGAATAAAACGTATTAATTGTCATATGACATACAGTCCTCCAGTAAACTCCAGTAGTTTAAGAAGAACCCACAGCACCGGTGGAACATTGAATTATACATGTATATTTTAAATAACACACAGTGTTACATTATAATAGATCAGTTTATCATAAATTGAAATAGTACCCACACCGTACGAATGGATATGAACAACTAAATGCGATCATGCTTTGATTTGGGCTTTGTTAGGCTGTATACAGCGTACGCATGAGAAGTAAACGTTGATTATAAAACCGCATACAGCTAAGATTGAATTTAGCTCACCGTTATATGTATGTATATGTCAAGGTGCTGAATATCGCAGTGTACAGCTCATAGTCAAAAGATTATGATGATCATTTTCATTATTATCATTGTCATCGTCAGCAGCAGCAATATCAGCATCAGCTTCCTCATCAACGCAGTGTTGCAAATGCATACAGTTTCTGTCTGTCTGTCTGTCTGTCTGTCTGTCTGTCAGTCTGTCTGTCAGCCTGTCTGTCTGCCTGCCTGCCTGCCTGCCTTCCTGCCTGCCTACCTATCTGTCTGTCTGTCTGTCTGTCTGTCTGTCTGTCTTTATGTCTGTCTATCTGTATGTCTTTTTGTCTGTCTGCCTTAACGCGCTGTCTGTCTGTCTGTCTGTCTGTCTGTCTGTCTGTCTGTCTGTCTGTCTGTCTGTCTGTCTGTCTGTCTGTCTGTCTGTCTGTCTGTCTGTCTGTCTGCCTGCCTGTCTGTCTCTCTGTCTGCCTGACTGCCTGCCTGTCTGCCTGCCTGCCTGCCTGCCTGCCTGCCTGCCTGCCTGCCTGCCTGATTGCCTGCCTGCCTGCCTGCCTGCCTGTCTGTCTGTCTGTCTGTCTGTCTGTCTGTCTGTCTGTCTGTCTGTCTGTTGTCTGAGTATTTATCTATATCAGTATATCCGTATCAGTATAAACATCGAACAAATTGGAAATCGTTGGATAGGTTCCGTATGGTTTGTCCGTATACAATTGCACCTTGAGCGATTTTTTTCGAATGCGGACCACATACAGACGACATTTAGCGACTAATTAGGCAAAATGTAATCTACGTAAATTCCATAAATACATATGAGGAGTGTCGTGGGAAAACCGGGCTTAATGCTTAATGTCCGAGATATACAATTCTCTAATATAATGAATACAAATAATTTGTCAAATCCGATTACAGTTACAAGAATGCAAGTATACATTTGATATTTAAATGTTGTTTTAATTACTGAAATAACTGTCGAGCATAACGAAGACATCGTTGTTTTCATATTAATGAAAGAAAAAAAAATATTTAACACGTTTCAATGTTTAAAGTGTTTTCAAAGATTGATTTGGGGGGGGGGGTTAGGGAGGTTAATACTATCTCGTACATGATTATGTTAAGGTAAAAGCTGTAGCATTTGTATTAATACATGTATTGTTACATATAAACTTAGATGATTGAAATGTTTTCGCACAAAAATATGTTAGGGCAAAACAGGTTTACCCAGTTACGGAGTCCTCCTCAGCACTGTGCCTCTGTGTCTGTATGAAGAATGAAGAAAACAAAAAAATTTGTTGTAGATTACTGTGCTCTTTGCTGAAACGAGTAACAAAACATTCAAGTCTACAAAATCGCATTGGTCATAAACATTTTTTCTGTTTGCTAAAGTATAAATTCAATAATAGACCGGTTCTCATTGCTACACTCATAAAACTACAATAGTTTCACATTGTTTTCCGAAAATTATTGTCAGCCATGCACACATATTAACACAGAGTCTTTTTATATCTCTAATAATTATTAAAACATGCTACTTTGTCCGATTCGGGAAACACGTTCACTACAAGTATTATTTCATGGCAGTTAATTAAAGGGACTTTTTCACAGATATTTTTAAATATACTCCAAATGTCTAAACAGGAAAAACCACAGTATCTGAAATAAAAACTCAAACATTTCAACAAGAAAAGCATGATACAAAAAATGCCGCCACCGGGGATCGAGCCTACGACCTCCGGATCAAAAGTCTGACACCCAAACCGGGATAATAATTGACTTAATGTTTGAATTTCATCTCAATGTGCGTAAGTGTTTGGGGGCGTATTAAACTTCAAGTTTTTGGAACAAATCGACGAGGTTTTTGTTACCTAAAGAATTGCCAATATAATACCAATACATTGTACGAAATGAGTTTTGCTCGTAAAGTAATATTTAAACAGTATATATAATAGTTAGGGATATTCTAGCTTCATTATAATTTGTAATCGTATAATTAATACCGCAATATATTATCAACCGCCCAGATACTGCGCGTCACTAAACAACAGTACACACCTTTCATAAAGTATGTTGGTGTTATGTGTGGGTTTAAACTCTTGTGTACTCTATACGTTGATGTCAATGTTAGCTTTAACATGGAGTTTTCAACGTGTATGCTTTTTAAATATGTAAGTTATAGACAATACACTATTAGGAAATAAATACACTATTAGAAAATAAAATAAAAACAGTCGAAACGCGATACTATGAAAAGTCACAGGAGACACTGATTTGTTCGAAGTATCGCGTTATTCGTAGTATCGCATCTTTCGGAAACTCTTATATTACGTGTTAATTTGCACCATGTCGTAGCGTTTACGAACATTAGCACACTTATTAAAGCAATTGCATTTGACATTACAAAAGTGGTGTTACTCTTATGTATATAAGAATAAAATCAAGCCACGCACCGTAATCGAATTCGCAATGAATAATAATAATTTGTTATAATTTTTGATTTAAAAATTAAGTTTTATTTATCGATGTTTATCGTCTAATACATAACGTTTTGGGTTTCTGATAAGCCTCCGACAAAAAATGATTTATTTACATAAAACAATAATGCCAAATGAAAAAAAAGATATAAAATTATTAGCTCGACCAGATAGACTTAATTACAATTAGGTGTGATTTTAGGCTATAAATATGTATTTTAGGTGTGCTTTCGATCAGGGGCATTTCTATTTATATTACTCTCACACGTTTTTCTTTCTGGAATCTATATATCTTTTTCAGTGCGATTAGATATACTCCATGTAACTCCGCGCCATGTTACGGGGTGGATCTTCCAGATTTGCCTTGAGCAACACCAGTTGCTGACTTATCCTAAAGATCCAGCATAATACATTGCCGAAATGGTTGTGTTGACAAGAACACAATGGCAGGAATACTTGACAATTGATGTCCCCAATCATGTTATTCTATTTGTGTTATTTAATCTTTTGAAATTAAATTGTCACTGTATTCTACATCCTACCATATGACAATATTTATAACACGCCGCTGCATATATATATTTATGAATTTCATTTTATTTGTTCATACTGCTATTGTCCATATTCCGCTCTCCACTTCCCTCGGTTGGACGGGTTGTAGGAATGTTTGCTTTGTCCAAATTTATGGGACTGTTAAACATTTCATTACGTGCATAATACTATTCTGCAATATTAATGCATTATTTATTCTTTATTGTCTATATGTGCGTAATATAATTTTGCATTATCAATTGCATAATTAATTCATTACTAAATAAATTTAGGCTGGCATATACAAGCCAGCTATGTTCAATCCATCTATGTGTTGTGTGTATTGTCCCATAAATGAACTTGGTAAAGGAAGAGCGGAAAATAAAAATAAAATATTTCTTGGCCTGACCCACATATTATTAAAATGCGAATTACATCATATAGTTACGGGTTACTTTTCCATGCTGATTATAACGATATTAACATCGGTACATTTTTTTGATAGACTACAGAAATAAATGTTGATATATTCTAAATCTTACACATATTAAAATATATAGTCCATTGTATTTATTTTACAAATTGTTATACATGAAGTGAGTGAATAGAAGACAAAAATAGAATTAAGCCATAATGTTAATTGTATATAACCAGTAGTAGAACTAATTCTTATTTAATTGATGTATATAACTAAATCTAAATCTAACATTTTAGTAGGAGTCAAAATAACCAGTAGTAGTACTAATTCTTATTTAATTGATGTATATAACTAAATCTAAATCTAACAGTAGTAGGAGTCAAACCTAAATCCCAAATGCGTGTGGATACACAAATCTTCATGCCATTTAAGTGTTATAACATTAGGTGTACAGTGTTTAACGTGACGTAGGTACGTAGGTGCTTTTGGGTTGTTAGTGCAGAGCATTCAATTATGATAGATTTGTTCAAATTTGTGTACCTACTAATAGTAAATATTTCAGAAGTCATTTTTTAAACATTACGAGCTTCATGTTGAGCCAACAATCTGAGATGAATTCTAAGATCCATGAGCAATAGGTCCGGTATTCTTAGAAGACTAGACTAGGGCAATATAAACGGAGGTAAAAACTGAGTGCATGTACCATTTATCAATTTAAGGTAGAGTATCCCCCCAAAACTGTCATGTCAAACCTGAATTGTTTTATAAGTTCATAATCTGTATCATTTCAGGAATGAATTGTCCAAATATTATCACCATGTACAGTCAAATTAAAAAAGTTTTAAACTTTTACTATTCTACTGCTTACTTTTACTTTTACTATTCTAGACCCCGGTTGGCCATGTTAACACAATTGACGCCTGGGGTGTATCAAAGTAATAACAATCATTCAAACTTGTGAATACATGTACGACGTTGGTGTTTGTACAGTGTGTTAGCACTGTAGAATTATACCATAGAAAAACAAAACAATATAGTATTAGTTATGTGCAATGAACTATTTTCATATATGTATAAGTGATAAGTGGTAATGCGTTTCTTCGAGTTAAAATTACGATTATAATGAGAATGATCTTATATACATTTTGGCATTGAAAACAGGACTTGACATCATATAACTTTCGGTTACTTTATTTCTATAATTTTAAGTACAGGTATTGTTTTTCCATTTTGTAAGCAGTCAGTGATCAATAAAATCAAATCAAAATCAAATTAATAAAAAAATCAAAAATAAACTAAAGTATTACTATAATGTACGAAATGAATAATTAACTCAATTGGAAAATGATAAAGGAAAAAAACGATGAATAGCGGACTGTGCCTAATGTAGCCGTATTCACCCGATTACCGATTACACACTACGAATAATATTGCTACATCAACTGACATTGGAAAATAACGCGGGAAATTATTAGGAATACTCTACCTTAACCATATATTATATCAATTATAATAGTCTGCAAATATTTGAGAATCATGCATGTAGAGACTGAGAGATTAAAGATTGGCAAAGTGGCACTTTTTAAACTTCTTTATACTATGTTGTATTTTTAAGTACTAGAAATAAATTAAGACTGCTTTCTTTGATGCCATCTTGGTATGGTGGAAATCAGTTATCTGAACAGGGTATGTTGTCATCGTTTACCATCATAAATTAGCAAAGACTGGTCTGTTCTGTTGCTCGGCAGAGTCTGTTTGGGTGAACTTTCAACAGTTGCCTTCATAAATATTATTTAATGAAGGTAACTTCATGTTATGCTGTTTTGTCTTTTAACAGTTATTATAATAAACAATGATTGTAGTGACAAGACTGTGTTCTGGAAATATAAATCGCTTAACAGTTATCCTAATAAATATTGGGGGCCTATCATTGTCAATCCACACCTTGGTAATACCCAAATATGGGAGAGTAAGCAGATTCGTATAAAAGCCAGGAACACGCAGAATCTAGGAGAGTTGGGAGTTGAGCTTGGACATGTAATGATGTGAGGAGTTTGAGTGAGAGTTATTCATGAACTAGATTGGTGTATATATTTATTATCGTAGAGTGTAAATAAAATGTAGAGTGTATATTCTGTTGTGTGACGTTTGAAGATATGAACTACTCGCCCTCCCATTCTAATTTTCGTAACACTGGTGGCAGCGTCGGGATAAGGACTTTGACACGCTTTTGAGAAAAGTGGATATTTTATTCATCACTGTGTCGGGATCAGGACTTTAACACGTCGGATATTTGCAATTATATTCTGAACAAAGCCATGGGACCAAAACGCCAAAATGAGAAGGACTCTTGTAATGGCGAAGAAAGTGTTGATGATGAAATATTACATTTGCGAGAAAAGTTACATTTAGCAGAGACAGAAAATGCACAATTAGAAAGAAGATTAAGGACTGGTGAAGAAGCAGCCGTGCACCAACGAGATGAGCTTGTGAGACAATATCAACAACGTATAAATGACATTAATACAGATAAAGAGAAACAAATCAATGACCTTCAGCAAGAAAATAGTTTGTTTCGTGAACAGTCTCAAAATGGTAGTCAGAGGCGCGCAAGCAGTGGGACCGAACGACGTAATTATGAGGTTCCTATGCCCAGGCAACTATTGTTTGACGGGAAGTCTTCTTGGGAGAGCTTCATACATCCGTTCTCTGAGATGGTCAACGCGTGCAATTGGGACGAACAAGAACGACTGTTTCGTCTCAAAAACAGTTTGAGAGGAGAAGCAGCAGAATATACTTTTCGGCAGCTTCCAACAGACACGCTGAACAATTATGACATCCTGAAATCAGCCTCGGAGTTGCGGTTTAAGGAGAAACGTTCCGTCTCATCATACCTTGCTGAACTTGAAACGAGGCGTTTCAACAAGGAAAAAGAGAAATTAGCAGAATATGTTGCGGATATCAAACGGCTTGTGTTGAAGGGTTTTCCGACCGCTGATTACGAAACACGGGAAACTATAAACATGCGCCACTTCCTGCAAGGCCTGTTAGATACACAAGCAGCAGTATTCATAGGAATGAAGGAACCAAAAACAATAGATCAAGCTCGTGATCTATTGGAAACGTACCAGAGCCTACGGGAAGAGGTCGAAGGGGCGCGTGTCAGAACTGTCGAGTCGAAACCACAACAACATGATTATGTAACAGAAGCAAGACTCCAAGATTTTGGTCGGGATTTGAAAACAAATATTGGAAAGAAGATCGATAATTTAGCAGACAAGCTAAATAGTAAGAATGGTGGTCAAAGGCAGCGTTTCACAACACGTGACAGGAAAGACATTGAATGTTTCAGATGTCATCGCCGTGGACACTTCGCATCTGAATGTGCTACAGATGTCGAAAATAACCGTTCGGAAAACTAGGGCAGACCAAGGCTAACGGCCCAGCGTTGGTCTCACAGACAGACACACATTTTCAGACAATTAAATGTAGAAGTACTAGAAGTGATGGACTTGCCGTGCTTTTTCCTGTTAAATTGTGTGAGTCTCTAAATGTGAACTTTGTTATAGACACAGGAGCCCGTACAACAATTATATCAACTGGCGTTTACAACAAGATCCCAATAGAAAAACGACCGGAACTTATGAAAGTTGATCCGTCAGTGCGTCTTGAAGTAGCGGACGATGGGATTTTAGTTTTAGATGGACAGTGTAAAATATCGTTTAAATCATGCGGACAGTGGTTTGAATATACTGTGTTTGTTGCACCAATTCGTGAAGATGGACTTATTGGTATGGATTTTCTATATGACTATGATTATCAATTAAGTGCTCAGAATGGATTATGTTTGAATGGGAAGAGGTGTAAAACATTTGTTGAGAAAATACCTCTGAGGGCAGTTAGGGTCACTACACGATCCAAGGTGAAAATTCCAGCCAAATCAGAGTGCATAATACCTGGACAGGCAATAAATCTTGGGTCAATTAATTCCCCTCTTGGGATTGTATGCCCTTCGTCAAATAAACAGCCTGCAAATGGGATATCATTAGGGCACACTTTAATCTCCCCAGGGACAGTTAAAAGCAATCAAATACCTGTTAGGCTGGTGAATACCTCTTCCAGGAATGTTACGCTGTTTAAAGGTGCTACACTGGGATTTTTACAAGAAATTGACTCCCATGAATTATTGAAAGAAAATGTTGACTTAAACACGGAGAACTGTGCTAGCGAAAACTTAAGTGATGTTAAACCAGATATGACATTATGGAGTGATGATTTAAAAGCCTTGTATGAAAGATCGTCGCAAAATTTGAATGAGTCACAAAAAGAACGTTTATCATGTCTTTTGGAAAAGTACAAGAAGACTTTCTCAAATTCGCCAACTGATTTAGGAAGAACATCACTAGTTAAACATTATATTGAGACACCATCAAATATAAGACCAATTAAAATACCACCAAGACAAGTTTCTAGAACATTTATAGATCAGGAGAAGAAAATAATTCAGGAGCAATTAGATATGGGTATTATTGAGGAAAGCACCAGTCCATGGTCAGCACCATTGTGTTTCATTAGAAAGAAAGATGGAGGTGTTCGCGTAGTGTGTGACTATAGACGCCTGAATGAGGTAACGAAAAAGAATGCATACCCTCTTCCAAGGATAGACGAATGTTTAGAGAGTTTGGGTGGAAATAAGTGGTTTTCATCCATGGATTTGTTAAGTGGATTTTATCAAATCGAATTAAATGCTGCGGATAGAGAGAAGACAGCATTCTGCACTTCCCATGGGGGATTTATCGGTATGTTACCATGCCACAAGGTCTTCATGGATCGCCAGCAACTTTTCAAAGATGTATGGATTTAGTGTTTAAAGGTCTTCAGTGGAAAACACTAATAATATATTTAGATGATATCTGCTCCTATGCGAGAACTTTTGAAGAGGCAATTTTGAGACTTGATGTCATTTTGGGAAGGTTAGAGAAGGCAAATATGAAGCTAAAACCCAGCAAGTGCCACCTTCTTCAAAAACAGATCGATATTCTTGGCCACACAATTGACTGTGACGGAATACGCCCGAATGACGAAAAAGTGGCAGCTGTTCGCCAGTGGCCTCGACCTCGAAATTTAAGTGATTTGAGGTCATTTCTTGGTTTTTGTTCATATTATAGACGGTTCATAAAGGGATTTAGTCATCGCGCCGCACCACTTAATCGCTTAATGGAGGCCGGTCAAGCGTTTAATTGGGGTGATGAGCAAGAAAGTGCATTTGTGGACCTGAAAACTGTGTTGACGGGGAAAGAAGTCATGTCGTATCCACAGGATGACGGAATGTTTATTGTTGACACTGATGCTAGTAACTTCGCGATTGGTGGATGTTTAAGTCAGATGCAGTGGTGTGAAGTTACAAAGGAATATGTAGAAAAACAAGCAAATCACTTGATAAATGTCAGCGTCGTTACTGTGCGACAAGAAGGGAACTATTGGCAGTTGTTACATTCGTGACACAGTTCAGACATTATCTAATGGGTAAAGAGTTCGTATTACGGACTGACTGTTCAAGTTTGAGATGGATTATGTCATTCCGATCACCAACAGATCAAATGGCAAGATGGTTGGAAGTATTATCGCAGTACAATTTTCGGATACAACATCGAAGTGGCCGAAAACACATTAATGTGGACAGCCTCGGTCGAATACCCAGTGAACCAGAAGCATGTCAGTGTTATGAGGGACATCTAACACTAGAAGAGTTACCGTGTAAGGGGTGTGACACGTGCTTGAAAAAACATCAGCAGTGGTCGGATTTCTCTCAGTTTGACGACGCAGTTCCTTTATTTGCAAAAAGGAATGCTGAGACAGCACAAACCTCGGGGTCGTTGAAAGCAAGAGTTTCCAGAGTAAAACTTCATGAAAGTGGATTCTGGAGTTGGATTCTCTTGCTGCTACAGCTTCAGATGGTGAAGTTGTTGAACTGTGTAAGTTTCATGTATCGTGGATTACTCAGAATAAGGAAATACTGTCGCTACCGGATATCCCAACTGCGCTTCCGTGAAAATTCTGACAACCCAGATGCAGATCACAGTTCAAAGTTGTGTGACAGAAACAAGAAAATGCTGAAAATAGACGGAAACCCTACTTTAGGTCAAGTGGCATCTCCTGTAGGAAGTCTTGTGAAATTCAGCACAGTTAACTGTTCACCTGAGAGAATGGCCAGACTCCAACAGCAGGACCCAGATATTGGGGCTGTTGTGAGGTGGCTTAAATCTGACAGTGGAAGACCCCCAAGAGACACTGTTTCTGGCTATTCACCTAGTGTTCGAAATTTATGGCTAGATTGGGACTTACTGATTTTGATCGACGGTGTTTTGTTCAAGAAATTCATTTTGAAAACGAATGAAGAATGTCCTTTATTGATAGTCCCAAGAGTAATGCAAAGAGAGATTTTAAGATCAGCACATGACTCAAATACTGGTGCACATTTGGGCGTATTCGAAGATTAAACTTAAATTCTTTTGGTACAAAATGAAAGACAGCATAAAACACCACGTTAAGTCTTGTGAAAAATGTGCAAAGCTGAAACGGCCAGCAAAAACACCTAGAAGTCCACTGACAGAATACACTGTGGGATTCCCAATGGATAGACTTTCAACTGACATCATGGGTCCATTACCTGAAACTGAAAATGGGAATAGATATTGCCTTGTAGTGATTGACAATTTCACGAAATGGGTTGAAGTGTACCCAATGAAGGATCAATTGGCAAGTACAGTAGCAACGAAAATAGTGTATGAATTTCTGTCAAGATATGGAATGTGCTTAGACATTCATTCGGATCAAGGCTCGAATTTCCAGTCAAATCTGTTTAAGGAAGTGTGTGGCTTATTGCAAATAAATCAAACACGAACCTCTGGTTATAGAGGCATGGCTAATGGTGCTCCAGAGCGGTTCAACCAGGTGCTCCAAAATATGATTACAACTTATGTGAATGATAATCAAACTAACTGGGATGACGATTTGAATCTTATTACGTCAGCATATCGTAGCTGTGTGCATGATGCGACTGGATTTACACCAAACATGCTAATGTTGGGTCGGGAAGTGACTATACCAGCTGAAATATCGTTGGGCTGCATAGTGACAAGGAATACCCCAGACAGTTCAGTGGAATATGTTAATAAACTTCAGGAGAAACTATCTTATGTGTATCAAATTGCCAGAGAGACACTCAAGAAAAATGCAGTTCGCCAGAAGAAGGATTATGATTCACGAATCAGTAAACATAATTATAAAGTTGGGGACTTAGTGTTGTGCATTAATACTGGAAA
Source organism: Congeria kusceri (assembly GCA_027627225.1). Taxonomy (NCBI): domain Eukaryota; kingdom Metazoa; phylum Mollusca; class Bivalvia; order Myida; family Dreissenidae; genus Congeria; species Congeria kusceri. The sequence goes on along the minus strand of CM051038.1, from coordinate 3,196,989 downwards.
ATGTAAAGGACTATCAAAGAAAATTACACCAAATATATGGGAAGGACCTTATCAAATTCAAAGAAAAATCAGTGACCTTTTGTTCACATTGAAACAAGGTAGGAGATCACAGGTTAAAGTTGTACATCATGACAGATTGAAGCCATACACAGGCAACAGATTCCCTGACTGGTGCATTCGATGTCAAGATGTTAACCTGCTGCCGACACCAGAGAACAAAGGAAATAAGAACGCTAAGCAGGTATCATCCCAGACAGCTAACAAGGTCAAGAAAGATGTCGTTAAGCCCCGCAGAAGTCTTCGACAAAGAAAGCCAATTCACCGTTACCAAAGCTAGTGCTGGACAACAGCCTGATTTAATGGCCATTAAGCTGATAAGGTGGACAATTAATGGTTAGATGTTTACATTTCCCTGCAGTTCAACTTTGAATTTGCAGATCAGAACTGAAATCTGTCAGTGCATTTCATCTCATTGAGCAGGAATCTGGATAATTCTACATGTGTGTGTCTCCACTGTCAAAACTGGAATATATAGTGTGTGTTTTCCTCATGTGTTTAGTGATTTAATTCCAAACCGATGACTTCTGGAATATATTTTGTGTTAATTTGGTTTAATCAGTGTTTCCAGAGTGTTTGAATAATTCCATGGATTTAACACAGTGCACACATGGAATTAATTCTTTTTCAGAATCAAACAATTGCGCCATATTCTTATAGCATTGTTTATAATATAAAAATATGTTCATTTAATAGTAAGGCGCACAGGACAATTTAGCAGGACGACTGCTACTACAAGTTTCATAAACATTTTAAATTTGAAGTGCCTATTTTACAGATTCATATTAAAATGTTAATTTAAAGTAATGATTAAAAGGCACTTAATGCGGATGCATATTGTGTGATAGTGATATGTGTGATTGTGTGAATTCGTGTAATGGAGTATTAAGACTTTCTGTTCTAGTAATAAGTTGGACGATGAAAGAAGAGTTTGTGGATTTGCTTATTAAACAGTGGTTTACTATGCATAGGACTACACATGTTTATTCATGTTTTCATATACCAAACTCTTACAATGTTTTAAGTATAATGCATGAAATTGGAGAATAAGTTTTCAAAGGATTTTCTTCTTTGAATGTGTTTCCGGATAATTAAAGAGGGTACTGCTAATGCTTCATTATTTTGATGCACAAGTCTTTTGTATTTTGTATTGAGAAGTGAATTTGCAGTACAAGTAATTTTAAAGGGATGTTTCTTGTAATGTTATGTAGTCTTTTACTAGTAATATTCCTTGCTGTGGAGAAGGTTTCTAATCTTAGGATTAATAATACATAGTATATTTGTAACTGTAGATTTTTGTAGTTTTATTATATTGATATCAAGTGTTTGAGTATACACAACTTACATGTAGTGAGTGTGAGACTGGTTCTTTAGTCATTTTTACAACTATTTGGCTTAACTGGGGACAATTAAGAAGCTAAGGGGAGGGGAGTGTTGTACTTTTAAGTACTAGAAATAAATTAAGACTGCTTTCTTTGATGCCATCTTGGTATGGTGGAAATCAGTTATCTGAACAGGGTATGTTGTCATCGTTTGCCATCATAAATTAGCAAAGACTGGTCTGTTCTGTTGCTCGGCAGAGTCTGTTTGGGTGAACTTTCAACAGTTGCCTTCATAAATATTATTTAATGAAGGTAACTTCATGTTATGCTGTTTTGTCTTTTAACAGTTATTATAATAAACAATGATTGTAGTGACAAGACTGTGTTCTGGAAATATAAATCGCTTAACAGTTATCCTAATAAATATTGGGGGCCTATCATTGTCAATCCACACCTTGGTAATACCCAAATATGGGAGAGTAAGCAGATTCGTATAAAAGCCAGGAACACGCAGAATCTAGGAGAGTTGGGAGTTGAGCTTGGACATGTAATGATGTGAGGAGTTTGAGTGAGAGTTATTCATGAACTAGATTGGTGTATATATTTATTATCGTAGAGTGTAAATAAAATGTAGAGTGTATATTCTGTTGTGTGACGTTTGAAGATATGAACTACTCGCCCTCCCATTCTAATTTTTGTAACAACTAGAACCCCTCAAGAGAAATACATTTTATATAAACGCAATAACGCTAGTGGCAAATACATATACTGGAAATATTTCGTCGTTTATGAAAAATCATTAATAGAACTGGATACAATTACATGTATAAAGCGTTTATACAACTTTTCGTCGATATTTTGAAGACACGTGTACGTAAAAACAAGGCGTAAAAACATGACTGTAAAATACGGCAGAATGGCCGCGAGTGGTAAGTGCAATATACTGTTTGATCGCGGTGGTGGTATGTGCGAATAACGAAGAAGGAAAATCGTTTAATGACTTTTTCTTCATATCATGTTTGTTAATTGTTAGACCAATTGTAATAGGTTTTGCATTTAAGAATGTAAATGACATGTTTCTAACATTAAAGTGTGTATGCACAATCTCCTGTATAAAATAGTTTCAAAAGAAGCTGATGGTAGAGACAATATAACTTAAAAACAGACGGATAAACATACACATGACAAATGAAACACTAAAATATCGAATAAGTCAACAAATACGCTTGTCGACGTTTGCATCGTTTATCAGTGTTTTGTAACTTAAAACAACTGCCGGGTCAATGAACAGACATGTATTTGAGTTATCGCCTGAACAGCCGAAAGTAAGTTTGTGATTTAAAAAGTAGCCAAGTAGTCGATTTACAACAATGATTCTTAATCATGTTTCTTCTATTTTAAATCAAAGAATATGGTAAAAAATAGTATCGGCTTGTATTAATTTATGTCAATAAATATGTTGTAAGATCGTCTATACACTCTTTAAGAAAAACATAAAATGTGTAGGTTCATAAGTATAATGTTTACCACTGAACCTCGTAAAATCCGCCCGGAAGTTGCATTTTGATTCAAACAGAGAGATAGATTCGTCAAAAATGGTAGAGTGCCAAGCGGGGCTTATACCAGTAATTTAGCAATTCGCAATGTCGTGTAATGTTATTATCTATAAACTTAGGAGGTTATATTGAATCTCAAAGCAATGAAAATCACATTGAACATGCCGTTAATTTAACAACAACATCATTAACAAGAATACAAGCAATATTAATAAGAAGGATGATGATAATAATAATAATTATTATTATTATTATTATTATTATTATTATTATGATTATAACAATAAATATTGCTAATCCTTAGACACGAACACAACGCAACATTATGTTAAATAAGGAAACTTACCTGCGAGCCTCTATCTCATAACGAATACACACCGATACTGCGGTCCACATCCGTCCGTCTGTCATTACCGAATGCAGAGCGCACTGGAGCAGGCCGGTTTGCATAGTAGTCAGGTAATGTGATCACCCATTGCTTTTGTTCTGCAAGTTTAAAATCTGCAAATGGTTTGAACGCACAAGCCCGTTTAAAGTAGCAGTATACGGTGGCAATAGTTTCATTAGACATGACGCAAAGGGAATGTCCGCGGTATGCGACAGGTAATCGAAATATCATGAAGCGGGGCCTGCGGTGTTAGCCAGGTGCTCTTGCTTCTGGAAGCATTGCACGTCGACCTCTAATGGAGTGTGATCAGTAGTGTGTGCTGAGGCGATGTATGGATGCTTTGACATCGCATTAACCTATATATAATTTCCGGTTGTATGTAGAGTACTCGTTTTGCTTTTGGAATTCAACATGCTTCAGTGAATAATTTGCAGAGAACAAGACCGCATTGCTTGAACAATTAGGGTCATATTGCGTTAAAGAGACTTGTTCACTTTTTTGCATTTTTGAAAAAAAGCCATTAAACGTCTTAACTGGGCAAATAAAAACACCAGAACTAAAAAACTGAGGTATTATAACAAAAAAGCACGACAAAGAGAAAATAACAAATATTACTTCTATTGCTTCCATTGTGATTCGGAGCAAGGACCTCCGTATAAACTTCTGACGCACTAACATATCGACCATTTAGATGTATAAACTTATTCGTGTTTTGTTTACTGTATGTAAGTGTTTTAGGTGTTTTCAACGATTCCAACGAGCACAACAGAAACATTCCAAAGTATTAAGTTGTTTTCATTGCAAAACCCTTAATTTGTTTATCCATGTCAACCAATAATTACTCCTTAACGAAGCAGATTTCCAGCATATTGTATGTCAGTAGTGTTATTTCGCTCCTATATATAAACTAGTATTGTATTTTTAGAATCTGCGACAAACCGTTTGGAAATGTGTCCATTTGTCAAAACGTTAAGAGGTGCCTTTAATAAGAAATTTTTTTGAAATCCAGTGTGTAACTGTTTAAGAGAAACTGGTTTGCTTGCTTTTGAAACGTTCAAATTATGTACTCAGTTTACGTTGTTCAAAGAATGAAGCCGTGATGGCGACGTGTTTAATAATAAAATGTGCAATTAAGAATTGTGTTGAAAATTAAGACTACACTAATTCATAGTTAAGAAATATTTTCCCATTGATTCCGAATTGGACGTCAACATACTGCGTTTTGTTTTATGGGTATCAGATATTAATGTAAATTCTTGTACATGCTCCAAAAACAATATCGAGGGGATTGATTAATTTTAATCTTAAACATTTCTACGAGGTGCATTTATTCAACAAGACAGGCGGGTTTGTTACACGAAGCGTCAATAAGACCAGTGTTAGCGAGCCGTGTTTACCGTGATACGGGAAATAATACCACAACGATTGAAGCGATTAACACGCAATCTCATCTTTAAAACAAAACAAAAATACCCATACAACAGTACTAACACGTTTTTAAATTAAGGAAAAACACTTCGACATTTAAAGCAACAACATCTACAAACAGAACAGTGTAAAAGGACACTAGTCATCTTTATAATTAAATTACTAACAATCGTATAATTATCAGCAAATGTAATCAACGCAAATTCAGTTAATTTTATTTAGTAAATAACATTTTTTTTATTTAAAGAAATGACACTGACATAAGACGAAACGCATTTGCATTTTAGTTCAAATGTTAAAAAATATATGATAGTATTTTTAATTTGATTATCATCAGGTCAAGTTCTTTTCACACGAAATATATAAGTACGTATTATTTTGGCTATATGGATGATATATTGGTTTGATTTTATTAGTACTAATATTGCAGTAATAATATTAGTAGTAGTAGTAGTAGTAGTAGTAGTAGTAGTAGTAGTAGTAATAGCATAAGTAGTAGTAGTAGAAGTAGTAGTTGTAGTAGAAGTAGTATTAGTTTGTGTTGTTGTTGTAGAAGTAGTAATAGTAGTAGTAGTAGTTGTTGTTGTAGTAATAGTAGTAGTAGTAGTAATAGTAGTAGTTGTGGTAGTAGGAGTAGTAGAAGTAGTAGTAGTGGTAAGAGTAGTAGTAGTAGTAGAAGTAGTAATAGTAATAGTTGTAGTAGTAGTAGTAGTAGTAGTAGCAGTAGTGGTGGTAGTTGTTGTTGTTGTTGTTGTTGCAGAAGTTGAATTATTAGTAGCATTAGCAGTAGTAGTAGTAGTAGTACTAGTAGTAGTAGTAGTAGTAGTAGTAGTAGTAGTAGTGGTAGTAGTAGTAGTAGTATTAGTAGTAGTAGTAGTAGTAGTAGTAGTAGTAACAGTAGTAGAAGTAGTAATGGTGGTAGTAGTAGTAGTAGTAATAGTAGTAGAAGTAGTAGTAGTAGTGGTAGTAGTAGTAGTGGTAGTAGTAGTAGTAGTAGTAGTTGTTGTTGTTGTTGTTGTAGTAGTAACAGTAGTAGTAGTAGTAGTAGTAGTAGTAGTAGCAGTAGTATTAGTAGTAGTAATAGTAGTTGTAGTAGTAGTAGCAGTAGTAGTAGTAGTAGTAGTCGTAGTACTAGTGGTAGTACTGGTAGAAGTAGCAGTAATACTAGTAGTAGTAGCAGTAATAGTAATAGTAGTAGTAGTAGAAGTAGTAGTAGTAGTAGAAGTGGTAGTAATAGTAGTATTAATATAAGTATAAGTAGTAGTAGTAGTAATAGTGTTAGTAGTAGTAGTAGTAGTAGTAGTAGTAGTAGTAGTAGTAGTAGTAGTAGTAGTAGTAGTAGTAGTAGTAGTAGTAGTAGTAGTAGTAGTAGTAGTATCAGTAGTTGTAGTAGTAGTTGTAGTAGTAGTAGTAGTAGTAGTAGTCGTAGCAGTAGTAGTAGTAGTAGTAGTAGTAGTAGTAGTAGTAGTAGTAGTAGAAGTAGTAGAAGTAGTAATAATAATAATAGTAGTAGAAGTAGTAATAATAATAATAATAATAGTAGTAGTAGTAGTAGTAGTAGTAGTAGTAGTAGTAGTAGTAGTAGTAGTAGTAGTAGTAGTAGTAGTATCTTACAAAAATAATGGAATAAATCCTGAACCAAAATATAAGACCTTTGTTTCGATATACCGTAATAAGATATGTCATTACACTCTTACGCAACTGTAAGATATGTAAGCCTAGTGGAGTGTCTTTGTCAAAGCGTATGACAACAACACGACTATTTTTAAACGGTATTTTTATAAACAGCCCATAAGTTTCATGCTACAATGCACGTGGTATACTTCCGTAATATGATTGTTTGAAAAGCCAAAATCCCACCGTCCTGTGAACGAAACTTACGGACAACGAATGAGTTTTGCAGGTTGGGCTAATACCATGCCACTGCAGTGTTGTCTTAAACGTTCGAATTTTTATAACGTATTGACGAGAAACAGTGCACCCTTAAATGGAAATACAGTAGAAAGGCGATACTGCGAATTGCGATACTACGAAATAACGGGAAACTAACAATAACGCGGGCGGTCCCGTCCGTTATCCTTAATTATTCTTTCGTACAAAATATTCGCTGCTATACATAACCGATTAGATAAAACATAGCAGAACAAAGCATTTTTTATTTAGGCATTGCACATTCGATATAATACTTTGCGCGGAATTACGTTTTTACTGAACAATGCAACAACAAACTCAAAAGTATTGTCAGATGAAATTAGTGCGTCAATGTTCCTGAACGTTACAACATGACCCAAGTTAACGCTACGTGTAAGAAGATTGATTTACTAACCTAGTTGAATAAAATGCAATACTGCAAAACAAAAACACAAAACGACGAACATAATCGTGTTTGCATCGTTTACAAAAATTATAAAGAAAGATATAAGCATCTGTCTAACATATCCACGTTCGCAACGTTTGAAATGCAGCAAATTGGTGAACGAATACTGGAATTTTTCTAAGACCCTATTAACATTTCATTTATTGGTTTCAAACCTATAGACACTTTCAAATTCGCATTACCGGTATATCTGGCTGTGTATCGTTCTGTTAAGATCGTGTCTATTTTGTGCAATTTTTTTCAAACTAAAATCATTATGCTTTAAAAACAATACCGAGCCGTTGGCAGAAAAAAAAAACAATTATGTTAAAGTAAATTTAAGAAAGTTGAATTACAAACGAGACCTTACAAGATTATAAAAACGTTAGCCTTTGTCCAAACTAGACTTTAACACACGGCATTTTGTCAATTTGTAATTTGACACAAAGCTTCTTCACTGTCAAACCGCATTGAAATTCAGAAACGTTTGAATGTGAACAAACAGTGTATTACGAGTGCATTTGATTAACGATCGTGTTTCATAACAATAGAGTAAGAACTTCATTAGCGAGCAGTGTGTACCTCAAACGCGGAAAACCTTAAAGATTGGCCATACTAACATGAAAGAAGGAAGTTTTCATACACAAAGCAGTGTTTACATAAGAATGGTCACGCTAAATGAACAAAACACTATATTCAGAAATTATTAGGGCAACTTAAATTGAAGAAACACCAATTTATCAGTTTTGCGGGTGTAGACAGTGCAATCATAAGTAGTAGTAGAAATTGTAAAAGTAGTAGTAGCAGCACTAGAAGCACTAGAAGCACTAGAAGCAGCAGAAGTAGTAGTAGTAGTAGTAGTAGTGGTAGTAGTAGTAGTAGTAGTAGTAGTAGTAGTAGCAGCACTAGAAGCACTAGAAGTAGCAGAAGTAGTAGTAGTAGTAGTAGTAGTAGTAGCAGCACTAGAAGCACTAGAAGTAGCAGAAGTAGTAGTAGTAGTAGTAGTAGTAGTAGCAGCACTAGCAGCACTAGAAGCACTAGAAGTAGTAGTAGTAGTAGTAGCAGCACTAGAAGCACTAGAAGTAGCAGAAGTAGTAGTAGTAGTAGTAGTAGTAGTAGTAGTAGTAGTGGTAGTAGTAGTAGTTATAATAGTAGTAGTAGTACTTGTAGTAGAAGTACTATTAATAGAAGTAGTAGTAGTAGTAGTAGTAGTAGTAGTAGTAGTAGTAGTAGTAGTAGTAGTAGTAGTAGTAGTAGTAGTAGTAGTAGTAGTAGTAGTAGTAGTAGTAGTAGCAGTAGTAGTAGTGGTAGTAGTAGTAGTAGTAGTAGTAGTAGTAGTAGTAGCAGTACTAGAAGCACTAGAAGCACTAGAAGCAGCAGAAGTAGTAGTAGTAGTAGTAGTAGTAGTGGTAGTAGTAGTAGTAGTAGTAGTAGTAGTAGTAGTAGTAGTAGTAGTAGTAGTAGTAGTAGTAGTAGTAGTAGTAGTAGTAGTAGTAGTAGCAGTAGTAGTATTAGTAGTAGTAGTAGTGGTAGTAGTAGTAGTGGTAGTAGTAGTAGTGGTAGTAGTAGCAGTAGTAGTAGTAGTAGTAGTAGTAGTAGTAGTAGTAGTAGTAGTAGTGGTAGTAGTAGTAGTAGTAGTAGTAGTAGTAGTAGTAGTAGTAGTAGTAGTAGTAGTAGTAGTGGTAGTAGTAGAAGTTATAATAGTAGTAGTAGTACTTGTAGTAGAAGTACTATTAATAGAAGTAGTAGCAGTAGTGGTAGTGGTAGTAGAAGTAGTAGTGGTAGTGGTGGTAATAGTATATTGTAGTAGTCTTAGTTGTTTTCTGTTTGCTGTTGTTGTTGTTGTCTTAGTAGTTGCTGTTTTTTTTGTTGCTGTTGTTGTGGTAGAAGTAGTAATACTAATAAAGGTGGACATGGACATTATGTTTATATATCGTTGATAAATTTTCTTTTTGATTAATTTGACCTATTTGAATTATTTTTCTAACTGTTACTATCGTTAGGTAGTACATATTCAAATATATCGAACTATTAACGCATTGGAGTGTTCATAATAGCAGCAGATGTTATAGCAGCAGCAACTTCGGTTCGTGTTTCAACTGCAATAACTAGCTGGATTACCAGACTCCAGTTTCTTTGGTCCCCCTGGTACCTACTTCGAGTACTTGCTGTATGCATACCACAAACTTCAATAAAGTTCGCCCCTCTGGTGCCTACCTCGAGTACTAGCTGTATGCATCGTACGGACTTCAATATAGTTGGTTACTCAGGTACCTATTTCGAGTACTAGCTGTATGCATCAAACGGACTTCAATAAATTTCCCCCCTCTGGTTCCTATTTCGAGTACTAGCTGTACGCATAATACAGACTTCAATATAGTTGGCTCCTCTGGTACATACTTCGAGAACTTTAATCATAATACGGACTACAGTATAATATGCCCATCTGGTACATGATTCGGGTACTAGCTGTATTTATAATACAGACTACAATATCGATTCCCCCCTCCGGTACCTACTTCGAGTACTAGCTGTATGCATAAAACGGACTTCAATATAGTTTGCCCCTCTGGTAAATACTTCGAGTACTAGCTGTATGCATCATACGCACTACAGTATAATATGTCCCTCTGGTACATGATTCGGGTACTAGCTGTATGTATAATACAGACTACAACATAGATGCCCCCCTCCGGTACCCACTTCAAGTACTAGCGGTATGCATAAAACGAACTACAGTATAGTTGGCCCCACTGGTACCTTATTTGAGTACTTAGTTATATACATAACACAGACTACAATATAGTTCCCCCCTCCGATACCTACTTCAAGTACTAGCTGTATGCATAATACGGACTACAGTTTAGTTGGTCCTTTCTTACATTCATCCAGTATCACGTGTATTCAGAATCTGCACGTTAATACATTTTTCTGTCTGGTAGCTTATTCAAAGATTAGTTATATATACAAAACGAATGTATCTCATATGTTTGATGGACATCGTATACGATGTTAGACATCCATAGTGCATGTAACCAACTCAAACAAAACTCTTCAAAACAATTGCAATTGGCTGCGTATTGAAAATAACAAAATATCAGTGATTCTTCTCTTCGTTAGATATCTAAGATGACAATTGTTGTTGGCAAATGGTATCTCCAATTTGAAACGTAATTGTGGAATACGGCATCTGTAAGTGCACGAATTTTAAAACATATGTCACAACTTCGGAGGGTTGGAGAAGAGAGATTATCGTAGTGTCTGTATTTGTTTAAAGTGACCTTTCACAGATTGACGGATTGAATACTTCCAAATATATTGTCTCAAACGAAACTGATTATACATAAGCTAAATAGCACTGACATAGAAATGTATTGGAAATAAAGTTTCGTTGATAAGTAGTCATCTATTGAAATGGATACAAGTATAAAGCGTTTATAAAGCTTGATATACCGGTAAATCGGATTTGCGGAGCGGTTTGCGAGTCAGACGTTTTGTCCGGAAGTCGAAGGTTCGATCATTGTGTTTCTTGTTTGATGCTTTTCTTGTTATAATACTTGAGTTCGTTAGTTTTGGGCTCTTTTGCTTTTTTCTTCTTTATACATTTAATGGCATAGTAAAAAATCTGAGAACAGATCACCGTAATAGAATGTTCGTGTTTGTTTCCGATGTTCGAGATCAAGGATTAACATTTTTCACGAAAACTTAAGCACTGCAACTCAAACAGATTACCAAGTATGACAAACAGCCCGGCACAGCCTTGAAACAATGCATATTGTTTGTTGCCAAACATAACTGACGGGAAACAAATTAGTTAATAAATAAGATTGTTCATGTAGTAGTTTTTTTAACTAAACTAAATTATTCCATATTACCACGAAGCCTTTTATGCGCGCGATTTAACCCCGACTCGTCAGATATTTTATATAAACTGTAAATAAACATGCCAGTTCTTGTCGTTTTCATCGATGTAAGGCTGGAAATTTCATTTTGTGACACGCATTTAAAGCAGCAGTGTCGTTGAATGTTATTCTACACTGCTTGACGCCGTGTACATCTATCCAGCATTTTCGAACTGATTCATTAATACATGCCACGGAAGGTGTTAATTCGGCCGTATGCAAATCTGAAGATGTGGCGTTTGTGAATTTCAGTCAGTGTTTTCACACATACACATATCACATTATCGATATTTTTCTCTATGAAAATGTAAAACATGTACCTTAAGTTTCGTTCGCGTTTATCAGTTAACCTGTTGTAATAAAACGTAGATCCGATGATACCTGCGTTCAATCTGCGGTCCAAAATAATGACGACTTCGCCAAATGTATCAAACAGATGTGTATGTTAATAACGATATATGTACAATGAAAACATAATACACATATTCAACACACACTCTCACCGCCATTTTAACATACACGAACATGGTTGTACACTATGCAGTGTAACATAGCACTTTCATTGCAACTGTCACACGTCAGACACCCTGCAGTGTAGCATAGCACTTTCTCTGTGACTGTCAAACATCAGAAACCCTTCAGTGTAACATAGCACTTTCTATGTGACTGTCAAACGTCAGACACTCTGCAGTGTAACATAGCACTTTAATTACGACTGTAAAACGTCAGACACTCTGCAGTGTAACATAGCACTTTCATTGCGACTGTCACACGTGAGACACCCTGCAGAGTAACATAGCATTTTCTAAGTGACTGTCACACGTCGGAAACCCTTCAGTGCAACATAGCACTTTCTCTGTGACTGTCACACGTCAGAAACCCTGCATTGTAACGTAACCCTTTCTCTACGACTGCCACACGTCAGGCACCCTGCAGTGTAACGTATCACTTTCGCTATCACTACCAAACGTCAGGCATCTGAATTTAATGAGCAGCACAGTGAAAATCTTGAATGCGTCACATTGACAGAGATGAAAACGTCCAATGAAAATATACCTAAAGTAACTGATAATGAGTGCCGAAATTGCATTCCTTTAGTTTCTAAAATCTTCATAGGTCTTAATCAAAGCGTTAAGTAAAAAAGTGTATTGTGGACCCTACACAAATCGAACACTGATCTTATTTTAGCACATCTGAGCACAACGTGTCCATGGTGAGTTTTTGTGATTGTATTTTGCCCGTCGTCCATCGTACGTCGTCCTTCGTAGGTCGTCAACATTTACCATAAGCAATCTGAGCCACATTGTCTGCCCACTCAACACGAAACGTGATCAGAACATATGTTCGCATGATGTATCAGACGAGTTCGAAACTGGGTAATTTGGGGTCATACACTAGGTCACCAGGGGAATTTGTAGAAAAAGCTTGTGAACACTGTAGTCACTTGTTACAACATAAAACTTGCTTAGCACCTCAGATGAGCAACCTATGGTCTGAAGGCTATATTGTCTCAAGCTTTGTACTTCAATAATCCGTTTCATCCGACTTAATATGAACTTGATTAGGCAGATCAATTTGACTGAGAGTAAAGGGGGTTTATTTTTTTAATAAGTCCTTACATAAGTGTCAGTTTGTACGATGTGCATGATCATTCAAACGCTCATTAAGATAATGGCGAATTGATGGTATAAAAGAGCGCGACGTAACGTAAAGCGGCCAGTTGTGAATTGACTCGCAAGCAGTAATGCCACGTTGCAAGGAAAATAATGCATTCATGTTTATATTATTAGGTTTGTCTGCTGAGTATTTTTCACAGAACAATCAGTTCTATGGATAAGAAAAGGCGGCAAGGTCATCTTTCCGCCAAAGGAAAATTGGCAGTTCTCCAGATAATTTGTTGTACTGGGTAAAAAATTTACCCTTTTTTCTGTAAATTTGGGAGTAAATGTACACTCTATCCAGAATGTATGGTGGTAAATGTGCGTTCTATGTAGGATAAGTGGGGGTACATCTACATCCAACAAACGTGACAATATGTGCAAAAACGGAGAATTATACCATAATTCAGAGAGTTTGCTTTGTTTTGCTGTATTTAATAACTGTGATATCACTGGTTCGTGGAGTCTAACCGTGAAATATGCGTATTCTGTGCTTATAAAAAGGGTCACGACCCCGCTCAGGTTGAATAAACTACACCAAACTATCCAAGTGCACAAGTTCACATGCTGACGAATATGTTCATAAAGTTTGATCACTGCAGCAGTTATACTTGTCTGAGTTTTGCGCGACACACAATTCCGACGGATTGACTAACAATTTACAATGCATCATATACATTGAATTAAAACACTATTTTCGGCAAATAAGCAAATCGAATTTCAATTATGTTCTCCTTCAATTGTTATTGTGTACACACCGGTCAGATTGTGACGTAAGCCTATGTGCACATACACAAACTCTGAAACGAAACACATGTGTGACTGCAAATGCCATTCAAAACATGTTTGAGTATTGTGAATACAATGTTTGGAAATTATCTTCAAATGACTGTACAGAAAAGCGATCGAAAAAAGAAAACAATGCGACTGCATCGTGTTACGGAATATAAAACATTGTCCGTGCACTCGAAAAATACATTTCCACAGTGTGGAAATACAGCTAAGGTTACTCAACGGGGTGTTAGTTCGTAAACACCGTAGTGACGACATAATAAATGTCATATAATTTACAGTATATATATAGGGAAATTAATCCGACTACAACATCTTGTTAAATCGAGGTACATGTGATAAATTCTTTGTAGGACCATATTTTTCACAAGTCATATTGTTCACATTTGTAAAAAATATGATCTCATTCGTCACAGGTGTGAAAAGTGAGATCTTACTCTTCACACATCAGAGTCTTAATCTTCACATTTCTTTGAAGCTTGTGATTGCATCCAGTTTTTGATATGCAACGAAATCATATTCTTTTGCAATCCTCGCGTGTACTTCGTTTTTGGCCAATCACATTATTCACGCTTAAACATGTGACAAATGAGATCCTATTATTTACCGCTGTGTGAAAAATATGGGTGTGAAAATTATTATCTTTCAATGCTTAACTAATGTATTAAATAATATGGACCTCCTGGTTCAGTAAGCATCAATTTGTGTGCATGCTTTGTAAATAATATCATAAGTTACGTGGTTGTCTGGAATATGGACCTTTAACAATTTAGACTGTCTGGTATCTAATGCAAGGGCTAGCTGTATCTATAATACGAATGACTATCACAGGTTTATGTACATAGTATGCTAGACATTGATAGCGCCTGTAACAATGTAAAGCAAATCTCTTCAAAAGAATTGCAATTGAATACGTATTGAATGTAACAAAACATCAGTAGCTCAAATCTGCTTGAGATATCTTAGATGATAAATCGGTTTTGGGTGGATTTGAATGGTATCGTATTTACAATATATTTGTGGTTTGCGTCAGTGCAGTATTTTTTTAAAGATTTGTTTCCACTTGTGAGTATTGTACAATCAAGACAATCCTTCTGTCTGTATTGGTTTAGAACGACGTGTTCATAACATGAGATTGACAATTTGACAAGAGTTTTGTCACATATTCCAAAACACAAACAAAAGAAGACTGTCAGCGAGTGACGGTAATAGCTCTGCTGACATATCAATAATTAATTAATTATATAAGAAATAACGTTAATTTGATGAGCAATGTTGCACGCGATGAAATTTGTAAGCGTTTAGAATGCGAAACAATAGAATAATTTGGAGCGTTTCTTTTGGTTTTAATTGAATACACATGAATTACGTCGAGGTCTTAGTTTTGATCAACAGTGTGTTACTTGTTATAAAGCATGAGTTTTTTTAGTTAAGATGTTTAATTTTTCTGAATTTATACATTTTTTGGCGTTCATGAAAGCAAATACAAATATCGGTGAACAAGTATCTTTAATAGAATCAATGACCGTGTTTGTTTCAAGAAACAATACGTCCGTTGTTAGAGAGCTATCTTTAACATCTTACACGGGATATAAAGCACTGAAGATGAAACAGATTATCAAGTAAAAAACACTAAAGCAGCCTTTAAACAATTCATATCATGTGTTGCCAAACATAACTGATCAGTTATTAGTCCGTCCATAAGAACGTTTATACAGTTGTCATTTAACTAAACCTACCCAGAAGACAGTTTATTTATTCCGGCCGCGAAAGATTTGATCCATTATCGACAAATACTTTACGTAATTAGTAAACAAACAGGCCAGGTTCTGTCGTTTCATCGATATAAGTCATTGTACATCGTTTCAGTGTTTATGATCCCCGCCCGATTGGGGGGGGGGCATTTAGTCGCTGCTTTGTCCGTCCGCCCGATTTCTAATTCCAATTATACTCACTTTGTCTGGGTGTGAAACGTATTTATCCGTAAATTTTATCCATCATACTCCATCTCCGTCTGTCCGTCCTTCCGTCCGTCCGTCCGGTATTTCGTTTCCGCGCGAGATCTCAGGAACTAATGAATCAAATTCAATGAAAGTTTACATGCAGTATCCAAATAGGGTAGACATGCACATATTGTCAAGTCGTTCATGTCTCATGATGTATTATTATGATTTCCGTGCGATATCTTAGGAACTAATGACTCAAACCGAATGAACCTTTATATGCAGCATCCCTCCGAAGAGCATTTTGTCAGGTCGTTCCGGTCTGATGATTTTTAGAGAGGTATTGCACATGTTTATATTAAAAATAATACATTTAAATTTAATAATTTTGTTTACGTCCGAGATCTCAGCAACTTGCAGCTCTTGTATAAAACTGTGTATGCAGCATCCCTACTATGAAGATATGCGCATATTGTCAGGTTGTTCCGTTTCGATGATTTTTCAGGGAGTTATTGCCCATTTATATTAAAACTAGTACATTTTGATAGAATATTTGTCGTTTTATTCCGCGCAATATCCCAGGAAATAACAACTTCAATTCAATGAAACTTTATGTGCAGCATGAGTGAAGTTATTTTTTTATTAATTGTCATTTTTATTATAAATATTTCATTTTAATAGGACAATTTCGTTTACGCACGAGAGCTTAGGAAGTAAAAAATTGATTTCAACGAAACAGTGTATGCATCTACCCAATTTAAAGGATATGCTCATTTGTATAGGTTGTACCAGTGCGATTATTTTTTAAGGAGTTGAAGCCCTTTGATTATAAATTGGCTGTTGCGCTTGTCCACGCTATAATTTGGCCATGGATGGAGAGATTTTGAAATTACTAGGCAAAAATGATTGTTTGCCTAAATGACATGGGCAAAGTCAAACCTAAAGGTCAACAATTGAAATTGGCTTTTTGCTTGTCTGAACTTGTTGAATGGATTTTAAACCGCTGCCACAATTTGTGCCTCTGCATGACAGCGTGTCTTCTTAAGAATCAGGTTCTTACGTTTAAGGTCAAGTCCACAATAACTGCTCAAAGCGGCATCGGGGAGCATCCATCCTTTTTACCGATATTCGTGTTGTTGTTTTTATATTACTAACGAGTTATTATTGAACGCTGAAGCTGGGTATTTCATTTTGCACGTGGACCCATACAGGTAAAGTAGCGGTGCTGGTGATTGTTATATTTCACTACTATGCGCCTTCTTAATCTTCTCAGCGTTTATTGAATGAGCGGATTCATTTATGCAAATCATTAAAATTCAGCCCATCTACAAATCTGATTGTGATGAATGCGAATCCCAGACTGTGTTTTTACACGTACACGCGTATATGTCACGCATTATTGATAGTATTCGGTATAAATATGGTAAAATATATGCATAAAATTATTGCGTATTTAAGTACATTTTAATGTGTTGCGCTAAAATTTCGATACTTAATAATTATGGTGTCACCTAGGCATAAAACCCACTTGTTGATATGCGTATGTACATCACAGTATTCAAAAAAGACATAATACAAAGTTCACAATCCGTTCCCGTCACAATGTCTCTCACCGTATCGTGGTAGACAATAGAATGAACACTGAACCAAACAATTTTGATCATTCTGCGATATACCGACATATGGCGTATGTCATTGCACGCGTAGCTGTAATGAAGGACTGATGCCAAGCGTTTGACAATTACCTAAATCTCTTGCAAAGAAAATTGCGCATAGTTGTTGTGCTGTCTTAATTAGTTTGCCAAACATAATAGCAATGCAAATGATCTGTGCAAAAAAACACAGAACACCAATTATTTTATCTTGGTAATGCCGGGTTATATTCAAAATGTTCAACGTTTTTTTTAGGTTGTTTGTTACTGTGCTACGTTTCACATGCATAACGTTCAAACTATATTGTATGCAAAAATACGCAATACATTTCATCCGGCTGTTGAATGTGCGACCACCTTTATCTTTACACCTTGTCCGTAAGTTATTGAAAATGTGAGTACAAATATGCATTACATGTAATTTATACATTTTAGAAAGTAAACCGTTTTACAAATAACACAAATATGCAAGCCTTTGTAATCGAACCGAATATACTTACGCTGTCAGTTAAAATAATATCGCCATTTGATAGAGCCTTTAAATACAAGTACAGTTAAAAATAAAGATTTATTATGGCCGTATAATTGTGCTGTTTTTTATGGTGTAGGTTTCTTTTTTAAATCAAAACGCTAACAAAGTTACTGAATCCAAATATTTGTATGTGTTACATACAGACGAATACATCACCTCGGTGTGACGGCGCTCGGTCGACCAAGGATCGACTGTAGTGTATTGTTGCCTTGACTAGAGGGCGCTCGGTCGACCAGGAATTGACTGTAGTGTACTATTTCCTTTGATAGAGGGCGTCCGGTAGACCATGGATTGACTGTAGTGTATCGTTTCCTTTCCTAGACGGCGCTCGGTCGACCAGGCGTTGACTGTAGTGTATTTTTTCCTTGGCTAGAGGGCGCTTGCTCGACCAGGGATTGACTGTAGTGTATTGTTTCCTTGGCTAGATGGCGCTCGGTTGACCAGGAATTGACGGTAGTGTATTATTTCCATGGCCAGACGGCGCTCGGTGAACCTGTGTTTGACTGTAGTGTATAGTTTGCTTGGCTGGACGGCGCTCCGTCGACCAGGCGTTGACTATAGTTTATTGTTTCAATAAGCTAGAGGGTCCTGGGTCGACCAGGCGTTGACTGTAGTGTATTGTTTCCTTGGCTTGAGGGCGATCGGTCGACCATGGAATGATTGTAGTGTATTGTTTCCTTGGCTAGAGGGCGATCGGTCGACCAGGGATTGACTGTAGTGTATTGTGTCCTTGGCTAGACGGCGCTCGGTCGACCACGAGTTGCCTGTAGTGTATTGTTTCTTGGCTAGACGGCGTTCGGTCGCCCGGGGATTGAGTGTAGCGTATTGTTTCCTTAGCTCGACGGCGCTCGGTCGACCAGGCGTTGACTGTAGCGTATTGTTTCCTTAGCTTGACGGCGTTCGGTAAACCAGGGATTTACTGTAGTGTATTGTTTCCTTGGCTAGACGGCGCTCGGTCGACCAGGCGTTGACTGCAGTATATTGTTTACGCGATGTTCGCACACAATTTTGATGCTAATTGCTGTTATTTGTATTGTGCAACCTGTAACATGATATTAAACCATCTTTGTTAACTTCTGCTTTAAGACAATTCGCTATTTCGTGATAAAGATGTACCGGTATTAGTTATGAACGTTTAAACACCTTAAAATATGTTTGACTTTAATGTTAGGTTCGCAAATTACCTTTTGTAGATGAACACAGCAGTCACATTAAGATTATTTTTCATAGTACAGGTGTACATTTATCATCCACTCAACAGTGTAGCTTGCACAGAATCGATAGTAATTCCATGATTGAAAACTGGGTTTTAATCAAACACTTCTGACCAACATCGAATATAAATAATCTCTTGCAAAAGACGAGTTGTGAAAGGCTTAAAAAATCCGAACGTGTCTTAAGTCAAACACTTTCTGAATTTACTTAGCCAAAGTTGTATTATTTTATCTTAAGAGAAATGATGATTATTACACTTGTTCAAACGTATAACAGATGTCTTCTTTTATGTGATTTAATCTTTTGAAACTAATGTTAGGTGACAACCGAACATTTAGGCCATAAGGCTATACGGTGCTTTGCCCGCGTTCTCAGAGTAAATTGTAACGTTATACTTATTTTAGAAAGTGTTAACCACCGAACGCATTTACATATATTTTGCAAACTCTTTGGATTTTGAAACGCAATTTCCTATTAAGTCACTGAAAAGATTTGTTATGAGAGTTAACTAACTGCTAACTACAGATACAACTGCGCGCTAATATACATGTGTTAGGGAAGTTGAATAACTGCTGATTGCGGATACAACTGCACGCTAATATACATGTGTTAGAAGAGTGAACTAACTATTTACTACAGTAACTGATACAACTGCACGCTAATATACATGTACTAGGGCAGTTAACAGCGGTTTAGATAGGCGCTTATATGCATGTCTTAAGGAAGTAACGAACGGTTGACTACGAATAACTCCACACTAATACACATCTGTTAGGAGAGTTACCTCGTACACGTATTTATACTAAATTGAGCTTGCGATATATTGAAATTCAGTTGTAATTTGTACACATGCTATTTATTGCACGGTTAGGATCCGCCCACCAGTGATATCACCGTTATTGAATAGAGCACAACACCGAAAACTATCCAGGCTACCGTTTTATCCTATCAAACATTACTGTACGTGAAATAAAATAACCTGTGTAATAACATGTCTTATCAAAGATGCATTAACCACGCTTTTTATGGACTTAGAGTAATGTGACATCATGTTATGAATTAAACGTGCGTGTTCTGCTCTGTTCAAGTGCCCCTGCAGATCACATTGTATGTACTAGTTTTAACGGGGTTCTATAATGTGAGTGGAACATGTTATTTCAGTATTGAGTACTGCTAGAATGTGAATGAAATATGCTATTTAAGTATTGAGTATTGTCTCTGTGAGAATTGAACATACTATTTCAGTATCGAGTCCTGTCTCTGTGAGAATTGAACATACTATTTCAGTATTCAGTACTGTCTCTGTGAGAATTGAATATGCTATTTCAGTATTGATAACTGATAGAATGTGAATAGAATATTCTATTTCAGTATTGACCACTGCTAGGATAAAAATGGAACATGCTATTTCAGTATTGAGTACTGCTAGAATGTGAACATCTTTTTTTTTTAATTCAAGTTATAATAATGTTTAACCTTTCCTGGTTTCTTCCGTGTCATAGTTATCATTTATATCTGTTAACCCACTGTCGACGCTGTAAGCGTATTTGTTTGTTTTCTTTCATCTGTTTGTCCTAAAATGTTCGGAGGCTTAAAGGATCAACCGTGTATTCACGCACGTGCCAATAGAAAACAATTAATTTACAATACTTAATAGTTTATATCAAACACAAAAAGAAACAAAATAGCATTTCTAATGTTTAATATAGATCTGTATATTTGAGAAATATTACAGACCACTCAGTGCCTCCTCGCATAAAAACGTATATAAAAGAGTCTCCGGCTTAGTGATAAACGTGTTTGACTGTTCATCCGCAGGAAAAATATTGAGGCCCGGGAATCACTTCACTATTAATGTGTATATTTTATGTTTGAGTTGGGAACTCAAGCATCGAAATCTGTAACTGATTATGAAATATAAAAATACCGAAACGCGTTGAGTATGTCCCTTTAAAATGCGAGTTTACCGCGTTTACATTTTTATGGTCTATATTTAGATATGGGAAAACCAGAATGTCCACATGAATAAGATATTTCATCGAAGTCGACACTTTCAATGGAATTTCCGATATAAAGTTATTATATAGAGCAAACATTAATGGATACATACAACCACATTATGTAATGGTATAACTTTATAACATTTGTAATTAATTATATGTGTTTTAAGGTAGGGTTAAATATTTTTACTTGCTACTTGCAAGTGACTCTTCCGGCTACTTCGCGCTCTTTTATACTGTCCGTTTCTCGTTGTTCTAATGAGCGTCTTAACGAAAGCGTCTAAGTGATTTTTTGCAAAAGAAAGGGGCTTTTGTCGAAATTGCCCGATTTCGCTAAAATAGCATGTAGGCGTTTGCACCACATTACAATTATATGTACTTATTGCTATAACTTTAAATGTGCGACGAACGTTATCCATGTTAGCGGGGCGTCTTGGTTTCGGCATTGTTAGTTTTAAGTGAGTCGCTTCTCCATGTAAACGGAGCGTCCCAGGTTCGGCATTGTTAGTTTGGAAGTGAACGTACTCTCCATGTAAACGAGAGGTCCCGGTTTCGGCACAGAAATTCTGTCGGAAGACTGCTCTCCATTTAAAAGAGAGGACACAAGTTAGCCACGGAAATCTCTGTCGGTAGACTGCTCTCCATGTAAAATAGAGGCTCCAGGTTCGGCACAAAAAACTCTGTCGGAATAGTACTCTACATGTAAACGAGAGGTCCAGGGTTCGGCACGGAAATCTCTGTCGGAAGATCACTCTCCATGTAAAATAGAGGTGAAGGGTTCGGAACGGAAATCTCTGTCGGAAGACTACTATCCATGTAAACGAGAGGTCCAGGGTTCGGCACGGAAATCTCTGTCGGAAGATCGCTCTCCATGTAAAATAGAGGTAAAGGGTTCGGAACGGAAATCTCTGTCGGAAGACTACTATCCATGTAAACGAACGGTCCAGGTTCGGCACGGAAATCTCTGTCAGAAGATCACTCTCCATGTAAACTAGAGGTCCAGGGTTCGGCACAAAAATTTCTGTCGGAAGATCACTCTCGCTGTTAACTAGAAGTCCATGTTTCGGCGCGAAAATCTCTGTCGGAAGATCACTTTCCATGTAAATGGAGGTCCAGGGTTAGGCACGGAAATCTCTGTCGGAAGAATGCTCTCCATTTAAATAGCGTGTCCCGGGTTAGCATGGTAAGCTCTGTCGGCGAGTACTCTCCATGTAAAATAGAGGTCCAGGGTTCGGCATGGAAATATCTGTCGGAAGAGTGCTCTCCATTTAAACCGAGAGGTCCAGGGTTCGGCACGGAAATCTATGTCGGAAGAGTGCTCTCCATTTAAATAGCGAGTCCCGGGTTCGGCACGGTAAGCTCTGTCGGAAGTGTACTCTCCAATCTAATAGTGGGTCCCGGGTTCAGCACAGAAATCTTTGTCGAAAGAGTACCCTCCATATAAACGAGAGATCCCGAGTTCGGCACGGAAATCTCTGTCGGAAGAGAACTCGCCATTTAAATAGTGGGTCCCAGGTTCGGCAAGGTAAGCTCTGTCTTGAGAGTGCCCTGCATGTAAACGGGGCCTCCCGGGTTTCCATATGCCTACTCAAGAATTAATGCATCAGTTTTGTCTTGTATTAGTGTACATAATGTGTCGATATTTTACGAACATTCAATTCAGTACTTTTAAAGGGGTATATCGACGGTAGATCGTCAATTACATATGCAAAAATAAAGCTTCATTTACGAGGTAAAACATTATGAAATGCGATTGCCTTGTGTCTATGATTCAATAGTTGACAAAATATATAAATATATCATTTTAATTTTTGACAATTTCGCGGGCGCTGGAAAATTATATGTAGCAGTAGTATACAAATTTGTATGAATGCAGTGCGCCTGCTCAACATTGGTACCGTAATTACTCTATATGTTTGAGCACTTAAAATAATAAATTATTTATTTTTTGCTGTCCAAATTTTAAGAAGCAAACAAAACATACTAACGCTCAATGTGTCCTAATACTTATGATCCGCAATTAATTAACGGTGTGATCGACACTATTCGGTGTTAATTAATATACTACAATTTATATATAAAGGTTTATATCGTTATAAAACAGTTATATTTGATAAAAATATAATTTAAATTTGTCATATTTAAAATGTCAGTAGCAAGCATGACAAGGAAATGGGCAAATGCATA
Source organism: Congeria kusceri (assembly GCA_027627225.1). Taxonomy (NCBI): domain Eukaryota; kingdom Metazoa; phylum Mollusca; class Bivalvia; order Myida; family Dreissenidae; genus Congeria; species Congeria kusceri. The sequence continues at coordinate 3,174,001 of CM051038.1, read as the reverse complement.
TACCTGAAAGATATATTTGTACTAGTTAAATCAATAGCTGAGAGTTGATCGTAAGGTTCATAATACACGTCTCACCCACAGCTACTAGTAGTTTGCCAAATATATGTATATTACCCCGGACTATTAATGTATGACACGCTGAGAAGGGGCCACGTGGATGGGGGTCATCTTCCATAAAATATCCGAGCTATTAATGTATGACACGCTGAGAAGGAGAAGGAGCCACGTGGATCGGGGTCATCTTCCATAAAATATCTGAACAATTAATGTATGACACTATGGGAAGGGGCCACTTGGATGGAGGTCATCTTCCATAAAATATCTGGGCTGTAAATGTATGACACGATGGGAAGGGGCCACGTTGATCGGGGTAATCTTCCATAATATACCAGTAAATGGAGTATCAACATGTGCATTCACAACTTTGACAGTTTGCTAATGCACTTACTCGAACATATACCCTAATTGGTATTAACAATTAATATGGCAATCTAACGATAATAAAGACTGAGATTTTTTGGCAAGTTGGAAATAGTGTCCACAATTTAGAAACATAAAAAAATAGAAATTTTGAAACTGTCCCGAAATTTAGAGACACGAAAATAATGATTTCATCGATTTATGGGTCGTCCCAATATTTAGAGTGCCCCAACATATAGAATAATGACGGTACACGTTGTGTAGAGTAGGGAAGTCGTATTTGATGTCTGCGATTTTATTGCTACGAAAAGAAAATAAATTGGAGAAAAGAAATTGTTTTAATATGTATCTGCATTTATGTCAAATACCGTCGATATTGCCCCTGTAAATGAATTCGTCAATATGGTCTTAATAACAAACGTTTTTTTATCAATGAAATCAGACTTATTATATTGTTGTTGTAGTTTTTTTGTTTCCAGATGTTTAAAATTATTGAAGTTTTATCGGCCAAAAAAACAACGATTTGGAGTAATGATGCGTGGACATTTATCCACGAGGGCGTTAGTGGTTTAATAGCCACGCATCAGAACGAAAAAGAGTTGTTTATTGACCAATACACAAATATAATGCGAACATTGTTTCGATTGAAACATGATTTGACAATAATTTGACACAATTTATACTGTCTGCTATTTTAAATATTCGTGAAAAAAATGTACGAACAAATAAAGACAACAACTGTAGCCTTTACACCTGCAATTCCATCTCTGTAATGCATTAATAAGCATTTCCGTGTGTCCATGTAATTATGTAACTATCTGAATATAAACAAAATCAAAGAAATCATATCGATTTTACTAAACAACACACACCACAAGAATCTTACTGCAAAAGCAACATGTATATACATGTATATATGCAATTGTATTAATATATAGACCAATAATTGAATAATTTGTTCCATCGAAACGAAGGAACGGATGGAAGAATACGTCACTTGAACGAAATATTAGGAACAATATACGTGTGTAGTGAAATAATGAGTCAGTGGTCAAAGCAGCGCAGTAATGCAGACCCCTGTGAGGAGCTTGATTTATAGGCGAGTTAAAGGCTTCCAAATTTGGAAGTATTTGGGGAGACCACTGTGAGGAGCTTGATTTATATGCGATTTAAACACTTCCAGATTTGGAAGTATTTGGGGAGACCACTGTGAGGAGCTTGATTTATATGCGAGTTAAACACTTCCAGATTTGGAAGTATTTGGGGAGACCACTGTGAGGAGCTTGATTTATATGCGAGTTAAACACTTCCAGATTTGGAAGGTTTTAGGGGAGACCTCTGCGAGGAGCTTGATTTATATGCGAGTTAAACACTTCCAGATTTGGAAGTTTTTACGTGAGACCTCTACGAGGAGCTTGATTTATATGCGAGTTAAACTCTTCCAGATTTGGAAGGTTTTACGGGAGACATATGCGAGGAGCTTGATTTATATGCGAGTTAAACACTTCCAGATTTGGAAGGTTTTAGGGGAGACATCTGCGAGGAGCTTGATTTATATGCGAGTTAAACACTTCCCGATTTGGAAGTTTTAGGGGAGACCACTGTGAGGAGCTTGATTTATATGCGAGTTAAACACTTCCAGATTTGGAAGTTTTTAGGGGAGACCACTGTGAGGAGCTTGATTTATATGCGAGTTAAACACTTCCAGATTTGGAAGTTTTAGGGGAGACCACTGTGAGGAGCTTGATTTATATGCGAGTTAAACACTTCCAGATTTGGAAGTTTTAGGGGTGACCACTGTGAGGAGCTTGATTTATATGCGAGTTAAACACTTCCAGATTTGGAAGTTTTTGGGGTGATCACTGTGAGGAGCTTGATTTATATGCGAGTTAAACACTTCCAGATTTGGAAGTTTTAGGGGAGACCACTGTGAGGAGCTTGATTTATATGCGAGTTAAACACTTCCAGATTTGGAAGTTTTAGGGGAGACCACTGTGAGGAGCTTGATTTATATGCGAGTTAAACACTTCCAGATTTGGAAGTTTTTAGGGGAGACCTCTGTGAGGAGCATGATTTATATGCGAGTTAAACACTTCCAGATTTGGAAGTTTTTATGGGAGACCACTGTGATGAGCTTGATTTATATGCGAGTTAAACACTTCCAGATTTGGAAGTTTTTAGGGGAGACCACTGTGAGGAGCTTGATTTATATGCGAGTTAAACACTTCCAGATTTGGAAGTTTTTAGGGGAGACCTCTGCGAGGAGCTTGATTTATATGCGAGTTAAACACTTCCAGATTTGGAAGTTTTTAGGGGAGAACTCTGAGAGGAGCTTGATTTATATGCGAGTTAAACACTTCCAGATTTGGAAGTTTTAAGGGAGACCTCTTCGAGGAGCTTGATTTATATGCGAGTGAAACACTTCCATATTTGGAAGATTTTAGGGGAGACCTCTGCGAGGAGCTTGATTTATATGGGAGTTAAACACTTCCCGTTTGGGAAGATTTTAGGGGAGACCACTGTGAGGAGCTTGATTTATGTGCGAGTTAAACACTTCCCGATTTGGAAGGTTTTAGGGGAGACCTCTGTGAGGAGCTTGATTTATATGCGAGTTAAACACTTCCAGATTTGGAAGTTTTTAGGGGAGACCTCTGTGAGGAGCTTGATTTGTATGCGAGTTAAACACTTCCAGATTTGGAAGTTTTTAGGGGAGACCACTGTGAGGAGCTTGATTTATATGCGAGTTAAACACTTCCATATTTGGAAGTTTTTAGGGGAGACCTCTGTGAGGAGCTTGATTGATATGCGAGTTAAACACTTCCAGATTTGGAAGTTTTTAGGGGAGACCACTGTGAGGAGCTTGATTTATACGCGAGTTAAACACTTCCAGATTTGGAGGTTTTTATGGGAGACCTCTGTGAGGAGGATGATTTATATGCGAGTTAAACACTTCCAGATTTGGAAGTTTTTAGGGCAGACCTCTGTGCGGAGCTTAATTTATATGCGAGTTAAACACTTCCAGATTTGGAAGATTTTAAGGGAGACCTCTGCGAGGATCTTGATTTATATGCGAGTTAAACACTTCCAGATTTGGAAGTTTTTAGTGGAGACATCTGTGAGGAGCTTGATTTATTTGCGAGTTAAACACTTCCAGATTTGGAAGATTTAGGGGAGACATCTGCGAGGAGCTTGATTTATATGCGAGTTAAACACTTCCAGATTTGGAAGTTTTTAGGGGAGACCACTGTGAGGAGCTTGATTTATATGCGAGTTAAACACTTCCAGATTTGGAAGTTTTTAGGGGAGACCACTGTGAGGAGCTTGATTTATATGCGAGTTAAACACTTCCAGATTTGGAAGTTTTAGGGGTGACCACTGTGAGGAGCTTGATTTATATGCGAGTTAAACACTTCCAGATTTTGAAGTTTTAGGGGTGACCACTGTGAGGAGCTTGATTTATATGCGAGTTAAACACTTCCAGATTTGGAAGTTTTAGGGGTGACCACTGTGAGGAGCTTGATTTATATGCGAGTTAAACACTTCCAGATTTGGAAGATTTTAAGGGAGACCTCTGGGAGGATCTTGATTTATATGCGAGTTAAACACTTCCAGATTTGGAAGTTTTTAGTGGAGACCACTGTGAGGAGCTTGATTTATTTGCGAGTTAAACACTTCCAGATTTGGAAGATTTATGGGAGACATCTGCGAGGAGCTTGATTTATATGCGAGTTAAACACTTCCAGATTTGGAAGTTTTAGGGGAGACCACTGTGAGGAGCTTGATTTATATGCGAGTTAAACACTTCCAGATTTGGAAGATTTTAGGGGAGACCACTGTGAGGAGCTTGATTTATATGCGAGTTAAACACTTCCAGATTTGGAAGTTTTAGAGGAGACCACTGTGAGGAGCTTGATTTATATGCGAGTTAAACACTTCCAGATTTGGAAGCTTCTAGGAGATACCACTGTGAGGAGGTTGAAGATTTGTTTTAGAACATTTCAATTTTATTATTATTATTTTATATCACTCCCACATAAATGTTGCATTATTAGTCCATGTATATATATTGCGAGTTAAAATTAAAAAAAGATAATTTTATATTAATTTTGAAGATGGAGATACATTGGGCTTTTATGACAATCTTGCGAGATCACGTGATTGTCTTTGGCAACTTGAAATTAATGTGTTGCGATGGTAAAAAAGGCTGCATCTTTTTTTTCTTGTGTTCAATGTAGGCAGGCGTGTTCTAAGCAGGCGGTCTGGTTCCATACTGGCGGGCTGGTTCCAAGCAGGCGGACGGTTTTTAGTCAAGCGGGCGTGTTCTTGTCAGGAAGGCGGGTTCCAAACTGACGGGCTGGTTCCGAGCAGGCGGACAGTTTTTAGGCAAGCGGGCGTGTTACTGGCAGCAGGGTGGGTTCCATGCTGGCGGGCTGGTTACAAGCAGGCGGGCGGTTTCCATGCATTCGGGCGGTTTCCCGACAGTCGGGTGGATTCCATGCAAGCGTGCGTGTTCCATGCAAGATGGCGGTTACCAGACCGGGGACGAGTTCTACGTAGGCGGGATGAAGGTTTCACGCAGGCAGGAGGTTTCCAAGCAGGTGGGCGGTTTCAATGCAAGTGGGAATTTATGATGCAGGCGCCGTGTTCCATTCAGTGTGGCGGGCGTGTTCCATGCAGTCGGGCTAACGGTCGGGCGTTTTTCAGACAGGCGGGCGGACGGTTTCAATGCCAGGCGGGCGGTTTTCATGCAAGTGGGCCGTTTCCATTTATGTAGGCGGACGGGAGGGCGTATTTCAGGCAGTCGGGCGGTCGAGTTTCATGCAGGCGGGCAGGTTCCATGCAGTTGGGCGGGTTCAGAGTAGGCAAGCGGGTTTTGGGCAGGCGGGTTGGTTGGTGATTTTCGGGCGGGGCGGATTTCGGGCAGGCGGTATACACGCAAACGAGTTCCAGACAAGTGGGTTGCAGACAGCCAGGCGGGTTCAATGCAGCCAGGTTCCAGGAGACGTGCAGTCCTCAGGCATAACGTCCCAGGCAGGCGTTTCCCGGGCAGGCGGATTCAGGCAAGCGGGCGAGCATTCAGACGGACATACTGGTAGTCAGATAGTGGATAAGCGAACGTACGAGTGTGTATGTACGTCAGTGAGTGATTTAGTGAGTTTGTCATTGAGCTTGCTAGTAAGTCAGCCAGTGAGTCAGCCGATACTCAGGCAGTCATTTCGTTAGTCTTTAAGTCATTTTGTCATACTTCTGACACATGTAGAGGACAATTTGCAAAAGGTCGATAATTTTATCGCGGCACGTCTCTCTTACGGTAGATATATTCAATACACACTCAATAATATAGCGGAGTGATCCATTTCTGGGTATTCAAGTATGTGATCGTCACGACACCCCGTACCTAATTTTATTGTGACACGTTTTGTAGGCATATTTTGACACGAGTTTTGTTTTATTCTAATCAAAGTTATTATGTAACTTTATTTTGTAGCTTGCAAAACTTTTAAATCGATCTGCTTTGTTAACACTTTAATTACTTGGATTTCATACACTTTCCCGTGTTATTTGTTTTCATAACTTTAAACCATGTAATTCAGACTGTATTCAGACTACAGTGTTTCATAAGTATATAACTATATTTAAATGATATAACTCCGTTTTCCTTTTTTTTCCAAACTGTTGTTGATATTTGTAACACGCGGATGAAAGGCTTGGTGTTTTCGTATTTTTGAAAAATGTCATTAAATATTTTTACTGCAAAAACTTCGTGATGATCGTGATTATAATGCTGATGCTATTGCTGCTGGTAATACTATTGATGACGATGATGGTGATGATGATGATGACGATGATGATGATAATGTTGATGATCGCGATCATTTTAATATCGTAACAGAACAATACACAAAATGGCTTCAATTATCGTGCAACTCTATTGTTCTATAGCTATGTATTATTATTCGGCCTTTCCTTATTCTACACTGTTGATGCGCTAACATTGGACTATTTACAAATTAGTTAGCGTAAGTTTCTTTAAGAAAAACAACCATAAATAACACACCTCATACACAAGTAAATTAGAACTATATACACGCGACTATTTTACCGCGTCTGCATTAAGTTTATAAATTACTGGAATACCAGAAGGTCTGTGTAAACAAACTTAGATGTTAAAAGGGACATTGCAGTTATCAATCGATATAAAATACTCTCTAAAGATTATTAACGTTAAACAAGCCGCGTTTCGAGGTAGAATAACGCATTTACATAGTCAACAATAGTTAGACTACCGAGTATATCACGTTAAAAGAGAAATTAAAAACGTGAAACGTGGAGTTAATGAAAAAATGTTTAAGTTAACATTTAAGGCAATTTGAATTTGATGTATATATAATAACATACAGATAATGTTATTCTATATTGATGTACACAAGCGTACAGGTTTCAATTGTAAGTATTTTTATTAATTATATTTTTTTAAGAATTGTGTGACTAGCACTGTCCCTGTAAAATTAAGTTGTCGGGAAAGTACTCTCCATGTAAACGAGCGGTCAGATTAGCGCTGTCGGGAGAGTACTCTCCATGTAAACGAGCGGTCAGATTAGCGCTGTCGGGAAAGTACTCTCCATGTAAACGAGCGGTCAGATTAGCGCTGTCGGGAGAGTACTCTCCATGTAAACGAGAGGTCGGATTAGCTCTGTCGAGAGAGTACTCTCCATGTTAACGAGAGGTCAGATTAGCTCTATCAGGAGAGTGCTCTCCATGTAAACGAGAGGTCAGATTAGCTCTGTCAGGAGAGTACTTTCCATGTAAAAGAGAGGTCAGATTAGCTCTGTCGAGAGAGTAATTTCCATGTAAACGAGAGGTCAGATTGGCTCTGTCGAGAGAGTAATCTCCATGTAAACGAGAAGTCCAGAGTTAAGGCTGGTTAGCTCTGTCGTGAGAGTACTCCGCATGTAAACGATAAGTCAGATTAGCTCTGTCGAGAGAGTACTCTCCATGTAAACGAGAGGTCCGGAGTTAAGGCTGGTCAGCTCTGTCAGGAGAGTACTCTCCATGTAAGCGACAGATCCCGTGTTCGGCCTGGATTGCTCTGTCAGGAGAGTACTCTTCATGTAAACGAGAGGTCCTAGATTCGGCGGGTTGTTACAAGGCAGGCTGGTTGTTACAAGGCAGGCGGTTGATTACCAGGCAGGCGGGTTGTTACAAGGCAGGATGTTGGTTACCAGACAGAGGCTTGTTACAAGGCAGGCAGTTGGTTACTAGGCAGGCCGGTTGTTTTAAGGCAGGCGGTTGGTTACCAGGTAGGCAGATTGTTACAAATGCAGGCTGTTGGTTACCAGGCAGGCGAGTTGTTACAAGCCAGGCGGTTGGTTACAAGGCAGGCAGGTTGTTACAAGCCATGCGGTTGGATACTAGGCAGGCGGTTGGTTACGAGACATGCGGGTGGTTAGCAGGCAGGCGGTTGGTTACTAGGCAAGCATATGGGTTCCAAGCAGGCGTGTGGGTTTCAGACGAACAGGCGGTTGCTAGGCAAGCGTGTGGGTTTAGGCGAGCATATGCGTCCAGGCAGGCGGAAGGGTTCCATGGCAGACAGGCGTGTGGTTTCCAGACAGGCGTGTGGTATCTAAGCAGGCGGACGGTTACCAGGCAGGCGGTTGGTTACCACGCATGCAGGCGGTAACTAAGCAGTCAGGTGGTTTCCAGTCAAGCGGTTGGTTTCCAGTTAGGCGTGTGGTTTCCAGGCAGGCCGGTGGTTACCAGTCAGGTGGTTGGTTACTAGGCATGCGGGCGGTTACCAAGCAGTCGGGTGGTTTCCACACAAGCGGGTGGTTTCCAGGCAGATGGGTGTGATCTAGGCAGACGGGTGCGATCCAGGCAGGCGGAAGGGTTTCTGGCAGACGTGTGGGTTCCAGGCAGGCAAGTGTTTTCCAGGCAGGCGGGTGGGTTCCATGCATGCGAGTGGGTTCCAGGCAGACGGGTGGTTTCCAGCTAGGCGGGTGGATTCTAGACAGGCGTGTGGGTTCCAGGTATGCGGTTGGGTTCCAGGCAGACGGGTGGTTTCCAGGTAGGCTGGTGGGTTCCTGGCAGATAAGCAGGTTTCAAGTGAGTACGCGGTTTCCAGAATAGCAAGCGGTATCCGTGCGGTCAGGTTCCCGGCAGGCTAGAGGCCATTCAAATGACCTCGCAGGCAGTCCATTTTTATGCGAATGAGTGAGTGTCTGAACCACTGTGTGATCCAGCCAGTCAGTCATTAAGTCAGTGTATCAGCCAATCAATCATTATTATCACATTTATTGAGAAAATTGTGCAAACAATTCAAGACTTACCACGGTACCTGTCACGTATGGTATAGAACATATACTAGTACTCAATAATGTGGTTGTATGACTGGGTACTTAAGGCTGTGTTCTTCATTACACCGCGTACCTATTACAATACATTTTGTAATTTTTTATGTAAATGTTGTTCAATTCTAGTCAATGTAATGTTAAATTACCTACATGGTAAACGAAGACTGCAAACAAATATGGGATTAAAGGTAAGGAAATATTAACAGATTCTCAAATTGGCAATTATCAAT